>JANRFK010000867.1:18096442-18109295 GCA_030068395.1 Apalone spinifera
TGAAAGAGAATCCTCTGAACTGTCATTCATGCTTAAATTCGACACTTTATGTCTAAGTTTGAATAAAGACTCTAATTATCTCACCCATTACAAAGAAAGCTTCCCCAATTATCACCTCTAATATCATGAGCTCACAGACATTTACCTCCCCCCCTCCATCCCCCTTCTGTTCTGAAATTTGATTTGTCCTTTTCATATGTGTTCATTTTTTTAAATTGTATCCTTTGGTATATATGGTTGTGACAATTTTCTTCCACTGTTTGATCTGAGGAAGTGGTTCTGGCCCACGAAAGCTCATCACCTAATAAACCATCTTGTTAGTCTTTAAAGTGCTACATAGTCCTGCTTTTTGTACTGGTCTGGTGAGCCTTAGTCATTGGGTGGCGATTTGGGACTCACAAATGGGTGAAATCATAAAACTCTTGGAGCATAGATGAAATCCTGGCCCCACTGAAGTCAATAGTATCAGGATCTCATCTCAAGTGTTTAGTTTCTGTACAAAAGGTTATAGACATTTGCAACACTAAATAATGACTACTACTTGGGTAATGTGGTTGCAGTGACCTGGATCCAACTGTGTGTGTGTGGTGTGTGTGTTTTTTTTTTGTTGTTACTTGATTGCAAATTGGATGGTAGAAGTTGTTGGGGGGCATGGTTAGGACATGTCATAATTATTGGTGTCTGATCCATGCCTTTTGCCCTGTGGATTAATCTGTTGTGTATGTCTACCCAAGAGAACTGATCTGAATTGTCCACGAAATCTTATGCATTTGTTTTAGCCCTCTCCACTGTGATTACTTACTGAATGTCTTGTTTCCCAAGAGCATATTTAATGTGATTAAAAGTTGATGTTTCTGTAATTCGTGTGTATTCTTCACAGTGAGTGTCACATGATAATGAAGTTAATATATGTATAACATTTGTAGTTATGTATTTTCCTAAGATGTTGGTAATGTGTGCAGTTTACATAATACATGGTTTCTTGGAATAAAACTCAAGTTTATCATGCAAGATTTTGTCTCCTGTCCCCTCCCTCTCCCCTCGTGTAGATTGACCAAGGCAGAGAGTTATTTAAAAGGTGTCACAGGTAGGCATAGTGATTTAGATGTATCAGAGGGAATGCTTCCTTCTTTTGAAGAACTTAGTCATCCTAGAGAAATTTAGTGACATAAATAATCATTTATCGGGAAATATTTTATTTTAAAAAAAAATCTACTGCCATAGGTATCTGCAGAGCAACGATGGCAACAGAATCTCCTCGCCGCCCTAGCCGATGTACTGGGGGAGTTGTGGTTCGTCCACAGGCTGTCACGTAAGCATGTTTTAGATGATATCCTGTTATCTTTGTTTAAAATCTCTTGTATAAAATCTCTTGTATGTTCCTTTACAACAAGTGCATAGCACTAATGAGGTCCCCTCAAAAAAGCAGCAACTTCCTGTCACAAACAGCACAGTTTTATTGAGCTCAGTATTTTCCAGCAAAACAAACTAAATCTCTCCAGATTTACAAGATTATATACACCAGGCATTTTCTTTGAAAGGGATACATTTGTGATTGGTAGACCAAAATGTTCACCAGCCTTACAAGTTACAGGGGGATGTTAGAACACTTTTTAAATAAACAAGGGAAGATTGCAAAACATTTTGTGCTTGCTAAACAAACTCTGTGCTGAATATAACTAAATGTTAACAAACTTGTGCTTAGTGGGCATTTGTAGACTTTTTTTCTACTGCTGTCTTTTTCTGCTTTATTATATTGAATGGTATAAAGATCTTGTTGTGGATTTCAGTGTATTCATTCAGGAGAACAGAGGAGACGAAGTGAAGGTTAAAAAATCCTATGTAGTTACTTACACATGTCCCTCCAAAACATCACACATAATAGACTTTCCTGCCTTTGCCAAGTTTCCGTTAAATTTCCCCCATTGACATGTGAAGGTATGGTGGACATCCTCAATTAGAGTCACTAGGAAACTTTTGTAGTCTTGTCTTTGCCTGTCATAATAACCTTAGATGAAAAATAGGTGAATTTTTCTCAGTAGTGGCATTATGCTGCTGAATACTTTTTATGCTATGGCATTGCATTGATGTGTCCTGTGTGTTTGGGCAACTTGTATTTTATTTAAAAGAGCTGACAAAACATGAACAGTGGCAATGATGGGGATGGCTGTCTATTTAGATCTCAGGATTCACTTGATTGTAGCAGGAGTAAATAAAATGCAGCTGTTCCTGTAACTCTTGAGTTGCATGAGCAACGGGGTCTTTGCAACCTAAGCTTCCATGGAAGGGAAGAGAAGCTTGTAGAAGAAATTTTGCATTTTGCCAAATGCAGTTCTGTTTGTAGTAACCTGTTCTTTGGAGTGAGCTTGTTCTCTGGCAAAACAGTAATGAATCAAATATTTTTGTAGCACTTTTCTTATTTATGTGCTTTTTGTGTGGTAATTTATTTTCCAGGTTATGTTTTCCCACTGTTCACATCTCAAATATAGATACATCACTCACTTTTATCTCAGAATTGAATTCTTTGGGTAGCTTGCTACAAACCTGAACATCCTGCCCTCATTTTGAATGACTAGTTATCAAAAAATAGCAGAACATATTAACAATCCACAAAAACCAGAGAAATCTATACAGCAGAGAAGCTAGCTTCAGACATACATCTAATTAATTTTTAATTACTAAATCAGTAGTTGAAGTTTCAAAGCTTTTAAAAATAAGCACATCAAAGAAGAAATTCTCTCAGAAGTTCTTAGCCTTCAGCATCCTGCCTATTCTCCATTGCTTAATTTTGTTTCAAGAGGCTTAGTGCACATACATTGAACAAAACATTTCCAAAGCATGCCTGCTTGGTTTACTCATTAAAGATGTACTTTGGAAAGCATCAGCACACATTTATGAAATGAAGACATTACCACGCTATAAAGACTGTTATACATAAACATGAATTATATTTTAATGAACTTGTAGACCAGTGTTTCTCAACCCCCTTTTTTTTTTTTTTTATAAAGTACCTCTTTTTCAACCAAAAAAAAAAAAGTACCTACAGGTTTCAGACACACACATTTTTTTTTTCTACCATTGAAACACATTTGTTTAAACAACTGAATCTTAACCGGGCAGGCGATGAAATTTTTGGGTGTAAAAAAAATAATAAAGTGCTGTAAAATGTAACACAAAAATTCAGTTTTCTCCAAATGTTAGTTGTAGACAAACAGAATTTTCTGTAAAGTTATCATCCAGTGAACTGCCAATCATTATTTTGCAGATAATCTAAACCAAGTCCTAGCTGGCATCATTTTTCCCCAGTGCTATGTAATAATTAATGTTTTTATGTCTATTTAGACTCTCATAGTAATTAAGCACTTCTCTTCCAGGGAACACTCATATATGGAAAGTGTTGTTACATTTCTTCAAGATGTCGTGCCACAGGTGAGTGTAAACCATTTCACAGGGACTAAAAACCAAATAAACGAACTCCACCACTTTCTTCACAGTGCTAGTAATACATATAGGTAAGTAGCAGCTAGTGATATTTTGGTCCAATTTACACACACAGAACAAAGACCAGCGTTTTAGAAAGTGACTGGTAATTTTGAGTGCTTCCAAAAAAAGTCACCCATTTTAGACACCTTGAGGATATTTCTACACAGCACAGTTATTTTGAAATAACAATGTGACCATCTACACAGCAATTCTGTTATTTTGAAATAATGGACGGCTTATTTTGCAATCTGTAAATCTCATTCCACAAGGAATAATGCTTATTCCGAAATAGCTACTTTGGAATAGCAGTAGCGTGGACGCTCCACTGCTGCTATTTCGAAATAGCTCCTCTCCACAGCCATTCAAAGTAATTACTCCCCAGTGCCTCCTGGGGCGCTAATTCGAGGTAGCACGTCCACATTAGGGAATCCTGCTTCAAAGTCATTTTGAGGCTTCCCTGAAGTGTACACGTGCTATTTCAAAATAAGCTGTTTCAGAAAAAAAATCCGAAATAGCTTATTTTGAAATTAGCGTGCTGTGTAGACGTACCCTAAAAGGGCCTTGCTTTCAGAAAGTGTGTACTGTCGGAAAATCAGGTGCCTTTGAGGTGTGAAGGGGGAGGAACACATGAATCTGCCGCTCTTCTTTTTCCTCCCATGCTCCATTTCTTAAGTCTTTTCCCCCTAAAGATAGTCCTGACCCTTTTGAGCTTTGTTGATTCTAGTTTTCCCAAATAACTGGGAAATGTATTAAGGCCGTGGTTACTTCACTGCTGCCCAGGAGGTCATAAATAGCAGGCAGAAACTGATCAGAGTGTGGTTCATTTCATGCTCCCAGTATTTGGGAAAGCTGTGTACAGTAGCAGTGTAGCTGTGACTGTTCACCTGTACACTCAGATTAGGATAGTTGCGCTGATTCTTAGCTGGAAGTTTATTTTAGTTAATTACTAGAAGATTTACCCAGTAATTTTTGTTTTTCTTCATTTAAATCATTGCTCTGGGGTGGGGCTGAGGATGAGCGGTTCAGTACGCAGACAGCTCTGGGGAGAAAGGACTGCCCCAGCCCTCTCACTGTAGCAGCTTGGGGCCAGGTGAGAAGTACCACTCAGTGGTCACTGCAGTTCCAGCGGCCATAGTTGTGGCAGGTCCAGGTTTATCTGCCACCTGCAGATACCAGCCAGAGTGAAGAATGCAGCAAACTGTGTACTTTCCACTTGCTCCCTGATGAAGAGGAAAAGCCAGCTGTGTTCCTGTATGAACCAGGGGGAAGGGAAGCTTCAGCCTCCTCCCACCCCCCCACCCCCGCCTCCCGCAGCCTCTCTAAATGGCACCTGGGTAGGGGAGGCTCGGGGCTGGGGCAGTCCTGGATGGATGGGCAGGGGGGCATGCCAGTCCCTTTACCCTGCCTGGTGATTGTGTCTTTTTTCTGTATGGTTTTATGAGAAGCAATCCCATTCCAGGCATATGCCGTGTTCCTGGCACAACCAAACCCTGACCTTGGTTTTAGTTGTGATAAAATGAAATTGCATACCAAATGTGGTGTTCCTAGGACTTACCATTTAGGAGGGGTTCTTGAATGAACAGACAGATACAAACTCTCAAATCTATAGTAGATACAAGCTAGAAGTGTCTTTTTAAAAAAGAAATTGGCACACCCAGACTCTGTTTCGGAAAAGTTTCCCGCTCACTTCTAGTAATTTGCCAAATACATTGTTTTCATGTTGCAATTCAAGCTACAGTTTAAAAGTAAGGATAGTCAAACTTTGATTGAAAGAATTGTGTTTTAACCTGTTCTTATCCTCGGATATTTTTTCTTCATAGTTAAAAAGATGCACTCTTAGTTATATTTTACAAGCCTGCTTTGCCTTTTGAGTATGGAACATACTTTGTTTTGAAAAATAATACCAACACTCATTTTTATTTATATTTTGCATGCATATTATTCCTTGTCCAACATGCACACAATGATTATACAAGTTCTTTTCATACTTAATCGAAAGTACTGCAGAGTATCTTGAAATAATTCAGTTAGAAACGATGGCATTTCCACTGCGACAGGATGACAGGAGAGGGATCATGTGAGGATTACCTGTTGTGTTTCCTTCCTCTGGTATTGGCCACTGTCGGCAGACAGGATTATTGGGCTAGATGGACCTTTGGTCTGTCCCAGTATGGCTGTTATGTGACTCATATTCTGATTACTGCAGTTTGTCCTGAGAACTGTTAAACTTAGGGGCTGCGTCTAGACTGGCATGATTTTCTGCAAATGCTTTTAACTGAAAAGTTTTCCGTTAAAAGTATTTGCGGAAAAGAGCGTCTAGATTGGCACGGACGCTTTTGCGCAAAAGCACTTTTTGCGGAAAAGCGTCCGTGCCAGTCTAGACGCGCTTTTGCGCAAGAAAGCCCCGATCGCCGTTTTAGCCATCGGGGCTTTTTTGCGCAAAACAAATCTCAGCTGTCTACATGGCCCTTTTGCGCAAAAGTGTTGCAAAAGGGACTTTTGCCCGAATGGGAGCAGCATAGTATTTCCGCAAAAAGCACTGATTTCATACATTAGGAAGTCAGTGCTTTTGCGGAAATTCAAGCGGCCAGTATAGACAGCTGGCAAGTTTTTGCGCAAAAGCAGCCGCTTTTGCAGAAAAACTGGCCAGTCTAGATGCACCCAGGGTGTCTAGAAACATCAAAAAGCTTCATTCCAATTTCTCTTTGTATCTCATCTCTTTAGGGGAATCTGTAGAATACAGCCAACTGAAGTATAGACCTGCTTTGTTTGAGTTACAGTGCATTCTCTTTCAAACTTAAATATGCTGATTGTATTAAAATCATCATGTGTATTATTAAAATATTGCAATAGGAATGAGCTTCATAGGAAAGAAAAGCTTTGATTTTTTTTTTCCAGCCTTACTTATAAAGTTTTTAAGTGGGTAAAAAAGGAATTAAAAGAATAAATATTCCTCTCTCTAAATATTCTCTATTTAAACTGTTTTTAAGTGGATTCACCTGGCAAAATCAAGGATTATAAAAACAACTGTCTTCTGTTCTGACTAATTTAGTACTACATTTATATATCTTAGGAGCCAGTTGGCTTTTATGCCCTGTACCCAGAAAGTCTGTGGTTGTGTATGTCTTGCCACTTTTGCTTTATTTAGCATTGCTACACTATTAGGGCCTGTCTACACTTGTGAAAAGATTAACACTCCAGAGGCTGATCTTCTAGCATTCGATTTAGCAGGTCTCGTATAGTATAAAAGCCTAAATCGAATGCTGAGGGCAGCCCCCGCTGGCGTCCAGTACTCCCCCTGCTGCGAGGAGGAAGGGATGCCAATGGGAGCTTGTGCTTCTGTCAGCCTCCCGCTGTGTGGATGCTGACATGGCTGAACTTAAGGTAAGCCAACTTCAGCTATGCATTTTGTGTAGCTAAAGTTGTGTATCCTAAGATGACCTGTTTAGTATAGATCAGGCCTTAAAGATTTGAATGTGTTTACCAGGGAACCACTCATCTGAAAACCTCCCAGAAATACTGAGGTTATAAGATATATGCAACAGTGTCACCGGGAATGGGGGAGTCGCTGGGCTCTGCACCCCCATCAGCAGCCAGATGTGACTCAGCCAGCAAGTAGAACAGAAGGTTTATTCATGGATAGGGACACAGCGTAGCACAGACTTGTTACAGGAACCAGAAGCAGTCAGTACAATCCATCTTGGGGATGGAGGGCTCAGCTCCCCAAGCCAGCTAGACTCCTTCCTCCCTAAGCCAGCTGGAAAACTAAACTCACACCTCCAGCAACTGGTCCTAGCCCTCTAGGCAGCCCCACCTGCTCCTTTGTTCAGTTTCCTGGGCCCAAGCTATCATCTGCTGTCATCTGGTCCTCAGGACATGAGAGACTGAAAATACATCCACAATGAGTCATGCTCAGCCTTTCCCTCTTCATCCAGATAGTGTTGCAGTGCCCAAGGAAACTGAGGCACGCACGCGCGTGCGCGCGCGCGCACACACACACACACACACACACACACACACACACACACACACACACACACACACACACACACACACACAGAGTTACTACCGAACAGCACAGGACAGTGGAATCACATACAACACAACGAGGAAAACAGAGTGAATACAGTGACTACAAGAGTGAATACTGTCCCCACTATGTCACAAACAGTTCTTGTTTTCTTTGTTTTTCCTGATGTGCTATGTACAGAGCGTAAAATAAATGTTATCCTTTTTTTCTTTCTACCTTTCTCTTTTTTTGTGTAGGCCTACAGTGGTAGTCCACCAACAGAAGAAAAAGAAAAAATAGTCTGGGTCAGATTTGAAAATGCAGACTTAAATGGTATGGTTTCATCTTATTTCTGTTTTAGTGTTATATTTTTTTGGGCCATATTAAGTAGTTTTTAAATTAGCAAAACATATATATAATAGTACAGACAAAAGTTGGCTCCAACAGAACTCCTTTTACTCCTCCTTACTAACCAAGAATGAATTGTTCTTTTGTCAAATCCTGAGGGAATAGACAGGCCTTTACTTGGCAAATTTCTTGAAATGTGCTTTGAAGGTGAGCAAATTCTGGTTTTGTAGGGTTAATGAGATAAGCAAATTCCAGAGCAAAGCCCCTGGGCCCCTCACTATCAAGATCAGTTGAAAACAAAATACAGGACTGAGTGCAGTCCAAGTACTTGTAAGTTTGTAGCCTGAATTGCCTGAGTAGCTTTCCCAGTGGCTTCATGCACTCATGCTGCATTGGCTACAGTGTCATAATAGTCTTTTGTGTTGCCTAGCAATAGAGAGCTGTCAAGACGGCTAAGCAGTAACCTAACTCGATTCCCCTTGATGTCGCTGAGGAAGAAGAATGGAATATGTTCTCGCTTGCCCCTGTTGGAGGCTATTGAAGAACACTGACTTGGAACCTCATTGCAGTCTTTGTACCATATGTAGGCTGATAGCCGTATTGAAAGGTGTGAAGAAAGTTAGCTCTTCAGATAAGACTTGAGCTGTTTTGCCTCTCTCTTCTCAATAATAGATGTGGTAAGTGATGGCACTTCAGTTTGAGGTGAATGAGGGCCATAGGACCAATTGCTTGAATGAACCAAACTTCTTGCTTTCCCATATGGGGCTGTTAATAATGTACATTAGCAGTGGATGGCCTGTAGGCCACATGCAGCCCATCAGGGGTCATCTGATTGGGGGCCACAAGACGTTTTGCTGATGTTGACTATCCATCTGAAGGCACTGCCCCCCTGCAGCTCCTAGTGGCCATGGTTTACTATTCCCTGCCAATGGGAGCTGTGGCAAGCAGTGGTAAGTATGACCAGGCAGCCTCTTCTCTTGCAGGTGCCGCCCCCACAGCTCCCAGTGGCTAGGAACAACAAACTGGCCCCTGGGAGCTGCAGGGGCTGGTGCCTGCGGCTAGTGAACATCAACAAAATGTCTCCTGGCCCCCCATCTGATTACTCTGATGGGTCATGAGCCGCAGGTGGTCCACCACTGATGTCCATCAATTTGTTTTTCCTGGCAGTGGAGCTCTAAGCCTGTCCTCCAACTCATAGGATGCAGCTCTCCAAATGCTTTCAGAGACTCCTCCAGAGGTTTGCTCTTATTGGACTGCCACCTCCGTTTCCTCCTGCTTATTCCTTAGTAAAGGCTCACTCTGATCCCAGATGTGACATGATAGGGAATCTTAATGTTCTAATGGTGGTAAGAATGGCAAGTTATATGACCTGTAGCTGTTGGAATGGCGCACAGATTCTTAGTTAGCAAATTTATTGATGTTGGAGATGAAAAAGGCCTGTTAAATTAGCTTGTATATCTCACTGCCTCATGCTCACGGCTAGTGAGTGATTGTTTCCTAATGGACTTCTTTTTCCTTGCCATTCATTTGTTTAGGTACGTCTATACAGCACCACATAGCTCAAATTGTGTGGCTTATTTCGAGCTACACAAATTGTGTAGCTTGTTTCGAGAGAGACTATTCCGACAAGTCCCTTAATCCTCATGGAATGAGGTTTCCTGGGAAGTCGGAATAGCAAGCCCATTACTTTGAAATATATTCAAAATAATGCGCTTCTTGCTAAGAGGCGGGAAATGCTATTTCAGGATACCGGACGTATCCTGAAATAGCACCGCTGTCTTGATGTACCTTAAATGTCCCAGCTGCTGAGGTTTTCACTGCTTCCCTTCATTTGCCACAGTATAATAGAAAATGTAACACATCCAATTTAACTCTTACTTTTTATATTCATCCTAACTTTTCCTTTATTCAGTTTAATTTTATTATTCTTGCACTCTTGTACCATCTTGAGGAGGTCTTCCCCCTGCTCGAAGTTTACATACTTTTAGAAAGTTGTGTTTCTTGCTAATGTTAGGGTAGAGCAGCCTTAGTCAAGATAAGAGCATTTGGTTATTTGAGTTTGTCTTGATGTATTTACTTTAGTACCGTCATATTTTTATGGGAATTACTTTTTTCAGAGGGTGTTATAAGGACTGGCTAATATGTTTAAAAAGCTTTGCTCATCAAAGTGCTACATAAGTGTAATCTTTGTTCTAATTATTAGTTTGTTGCTCCTTTGTCTTCTGATTTATGCAAATGATAGCATAACATGAAATGGCAGCAATGTTGCTTATAGCTGATTGTTTTTGCTCAGTAAAAAGACTTGTCTCTACCTAAACAGACAAAGTATTTCTGAAGAACTGATTACTCTCTTTTCTCTGTGTAGTACACTTGTTCCTTCTAAAGGCACTAATAGTTCCTGTTGCTATGTAATCTCTCAATTAGCAGAGTTCTGTAGTCGGCATAGATTTTGTACATTTGGTTTCAGAGTAGTAACGGTGAACTGCAAAGAGGCACATTTCTAGACTTTCACGGTGCTTATAGAAAAATAACTTGATTGTGTGCTAGTAATTACAGAAGGTAGGCATGCCAGATACCTCTAAGTCATCTCATCATATCCTCTTTTCTTATGTTGTGTAGGAAGTGTCCCATTATCACTCCCTCTAAATTGGTATTTTGTATTCTCTAAAATAAAATTACAGAGCCCTTTTTTTGTCTGTCTGTCTCAAGGAACATTTTTCACTTATTTTTTCAGTTACAGGAGTTAAGGATTAAAAGTTATAATAGGGTTTTAGAAAAATGTCCAGTATATCAGACATTAACTATAATTTATCCTGACCTAATGTTTGTTTTGAATTTTTAAATCCAATTTAGATACATCAAGGAACATGGAGTTTCATGAGATACATAGCACTGGCAATGAGCCACCTTTGCTACTAATGATTGGATACAGTGATGGAATACAGATTTGGAGCATACCTGTAAGTACATAGTAACTCTGTCTTCAGAAAACAAGATACTGAATTTTTGCCATATCTAATTTTTATAAAAGACTATATTAAAACTTTAAACTAAACAGTACAAGGATGCAACATATGTTGTGCTTTTAAAATGGTTTAACTTAATATTTGGTGTCACTCACACTTTCTTAAATTAAACTACCGGTTGGACCTCCCTGGTCTGGCACCCTTGGGACCTGACTGGTCCTGGATGAGGGATTTTTCTGGCCGCCCCCTGCTGCTGGCATTCCCTGCCCTGTCCCCCCAGGCTTCCCAGCCCCTCCAGCAGCCCAGCTGAGCCACGGGCCTGGCTTCCCAGCCCCCTCGCAGCCCTGCTGAGTTGTACATCAGGCTTCCCAGGTTCCCCCTTTCCCCCCCCCCGCAGCTCAGTTGGGCTGCGCATTGCCTCCCCCGCATAACACCTGGCTCCCAACCCCGCCCTCCGACAGCACGCCAGGATACTCTGATCTTGGAATATCCATGGTCCTTCTGGACCATGGATGTTGCTGGATCAGAGAGTTCCAGAGATGCAACTTGTACCTAACTTTTAAATTGGATATTGTGGTTGTTGTTTTTTTTTTTTAAATTTATTTGTACACTTACTGTAACAGTAATTTTCAGACTGACTTGGAGAAGGGTGTAACATTACAGAGCAGTTAGTTTAGATGTATATATTTTAGAGATTTGTGTATCTGTCTCTGAGTCCGTTATTTCAAGAACTCCTCCTGAATGATAAGGTCTGTGGCCACCAGATTCAGTATGCAGTTTCCTCTGACCCTAACTTAAAGTGAGGTCAGTGTTTGGTTGTGCCAGGAAAACAGGTAGTGCTGGGAATGGGACCGTTTGGCAGGACATGGAAATGGAGGGCTCAGAGAGAGAAGGGATGCAATACTCACAGTCACTATTGGGGTTAACAAGCGCAGGGGACACTATACTGCAGAGTGACCACTAGGGGCAGCCGCACCAGTAAGATACTGGCCAGCTGGGGATTGGGCTGTGCAAAGAAGCAGGTAAGTGACCTCCCAGCCCCAAAACAGTGCCAGGGAGCCCTTGGCCCTTCAGTACCACCCAGGCAGCTCCCCCTGAAGAGAGCAGGCTGCAGGGGGTAGGCTGCTAGAAGCCAGGGCTAGCCCCCAGAGCCTCACTCCCTCTTTCCCCCTAGACAGCCTGCAGGGGGAGGGGCTGCTGGAAGCCTGGGCTGGTCCCTGGAGTCTCCCCCCCGCCCTCCCCCCCCCAACAGCCTGCAAGCTGTGGGGAGGCCACTGCTGGCTCTCTCTCCCCACGGACAGCCCGCAGGCCATTTATTTTATTTTCCAAAAAACAAAAATCAATCGAGTTAAAGAACCAAATAATGCCGTGTAAATCTTCTAGTATCACATAAATATGAGAGGGGGAAGTCCACCCTAAGGAGGAAGGGTAAATTCAAATATTACATGAAAAATTATGAAAAGGATTTACACATCTCACAAAAACAAGCATGACAATATTAATAGCATTTTGCAATCACACTGTCTGTCTGTCATGTACATGATTTGCAATTTTAATT
This sequence comes from Apalone spinifera, assembly GCA_030068395.1. Classification (NCBI taxonomy): domain Eukaryota; kingdom Metazoa; phylum Chordata; order Testudines; family Trionychidae; genus Apalone; species Apalone spinifera. Next base: position 18,108,807 of record JANRFK010000867.1, read on the forward strand.
TTATTAAAGTCTCTATGCGCATATGGGTTTAATTTTACTCTGTCATACGCAGCATGCAATTTGCGTTTTAGAATGGTTTGAGCACATGGACTTAATTTGGGAAATTTTCTCCAAATTTCTTGAACTGAGGAAAAAAAATGTAATACTGTATGTGATAAAATTCATAAGTCAAAATCTAGTGTGTCCAATACTTTGTACTTTAAAATAAATCCAGTGAGCTTACTGGATGAAATTTCTCTTCTTTGTAGAATATAGTGCCTTCTGGAAGGTATTTCTCTTGCATCACTCCCTGGGTGTGAAAGAGAGTAGTTTTTATGCTGCAGCCTACCTTTTAGGAAATGAAATGGAATTTCATTTTCTCTGTGAAAGTACTTCTGCACACCATCTTGGGAGCTGTGTTAAGCATTGGCAATCTGGTTTTACAGGGGGAGACGGAACTGGAATGTTTCTCAAAATTTATATCTTTCCTGTTACAGAGGAAGGAAAAAA
>JANRFK010000867.1:18121176-18133809 GCA_030068395.1 Apalone spinifera
AAAGTGCTACATAGTCCTGTATTTTGTTTCAGCTACACCAGACTAACACGGTTATATTTCTATCACTACTACATATCAAAGTTATTTTGAAATAACAGCTGTTATTTTGAAATAACTTTCCTAGCATCTACACAAGCCAATCCCTATTTCGAAATTAAATCGAAATAGTGGAGGGCTTATTTCGAAATTTGTAAACCTCATTCCATGAGGAATAGCGCCAATTTCAAAATTGCTATTTTGAAATAAGTGCTGTGTAGACACTTATTTCGAAATAGGGGGCCTCCAGCCCTTCCCAGGGTGCCCTGCAGCCTCAACCAGGAACATGCTTCTTCTCCCCCCCCCCCTTCCCCAGAGCCATTAAAGGGGTAGACTCTGGCCACAGTGCCTGTGCCAGCTCCAGGTCTGCCAGCCCAGAGCCAGCAGTCACTGCTCCTGACCCAGTGGCCCCAAAACATGAGCCAGCAAGCCACTGGTAGCCAGCCCTCTACCACTCCCCAGGAGCAGTCTGCTAGCTCCCAGGAGCCTGCCAGGGGCCAGAGAAGGCGGGCACCTTCCTGGTCCAAGGCGGAGATCATGGATCTTATTCAGGTTTGGGGGATGCCCCCAACGTCCATGATCTCCGCACTAGATGGGGGAACGTGGCCATCTATGGCAGGATAGCTGCCAGCCTGACCACCAAAGGCCACATGAGAACCCAGGTGCGGGTTTGCATGAAAATCAAGTTGGTCCGGCGAGACCCCCAATCCTGAGCTTCCCCCTCCCCCTTCTTCCTCTTGCTTCCCCCTTCTAGCTCCCCCCTCTCAAGTTTCCCCTTCCCTTCTCCCACCTTCTCTCCTCTCCTCTCCTGCCTCCTTTCCTCAGTCTCACCAGAGTTTCATTTCCCCTCCCCCCATTTTGTTAAATAAAGAGAGTTTGTGTTCATGAAAATACGTGTATTTTATATCAGGAAGGGGGTTTAGGGAGGGGTAAGTGGAAGGACATGAGGGAGGAATGAGACACAAGCACCCAGTGGGGCAGACCAGGGAGTCTCTTAATGCGCCTCAGGGTGAAAGCTCTCCCGTAGGGCCTCCTGGATACTGACAGCCCCCCCGATGGACCTCCCGGATGGCAGCCTGCAGAAAGTGCAGTCAGGCTCACAGCTACGTGTCCACGAGAAGCACCAGACACGCCAGGGGCAGCTCCAGCTCCATGTTGCAGAGTGCTGTGGTGTCCCGAGTGAGGGCAACCAGAGCATGCAGAGACAAAATGCTTTGCTGTCCCTCATCGAGGTAGGCAAGCAAGCAGGGAAACTTGAGAACCAGCTGTCCGGGGGGGGGTCCCTTTAAGGACAGGCCTCAGATAATTTGTGTGGCTGCTGCCTGAGGCTAACTCCTGACCTGATGCCCTGCCGGACCTGGTTCCGGCCGGCCTTAAATGCGATTCAGCGTCCACTCAGTGTGGATGCGCTATTTCGAAATAGCCAACTGCTATTTTGAAATGCATTTTGTGTGTAGATGCGTTATTTTAAAATATCTTATTTTGAAATAACTATTTCTAAATTAGATATTTTGAAATAATGCTGTACTGTAGACGTACCCTCAGGTCTTTCTACAAACCTCAAAAAAAAAAAAAAAATAGAAAAAAGGCTTTGGGTGGGACTAATCTCTTTTTGAAACCCATTTAGTCTAATACAGTGGTTCTCAAAGGGTGTTCCATGGTCTGTGGCCATCTTGCAGTGGGCTGCAGGCTCTGGGCTTGCTCCATCTGCAACGGGGAGCCTGCACTAGCACTCCATGGCTCTCCCCTGTGAGGTTGGCGCGCCAGCACCAGCTTTCCATTGTGGTGGTGGGGGCCTTGTGGGCCGGATCCGGCTTGCAAGGGAAGTGAGCATCTCTGTGTGCTGCTGCTCCCCATGCCCCTGGCTGGCTTTCCCTGTTGCTCCCATTGGCCAGAATCATGTGCCCTCTATGCCCCTCATGCCCAGATCTCACATCTCCACCCCACTCCTGTCCTCTCCCTCCCTCCCAGACTTCTGCACCCTCCCCCACCACTCCTGCCCCCTCTCTCCCATACAGACCCTCCGCCACCCTCAACCCGCTCCTGCATCCTACCTCCAGGCCAGACCCCACACTCCCACCTCCTCCTGCACCCATTTTGTCATCATGAGTGGTTGGCTGGTAGTCCACAAAAAGGTCTGTGTAGAGTTGGGTGGGCTGCGGGCCAAAAGTTTGAGAACCACTGTTTTAATAGATAATTATAAACTGCAAAAGAAGACCATAGAGGTTCCCCCTCCAAACAAAGCCAAGGAGTACCCAGGATTTTACTGTTCTGTAGTACATAACAGAATGCTCCCTCCTTTTTGGAAAGCACTTTGAAATTCTAAGGATAAAAACAACTCAAGAGAACTGAAGATAATTTTATTTTATAGAGGTGTGATACTTAACAAATGTGGGCATTGTAGCTGATCCTGGTGCTGCAATATGTTTGTTTTCCCCCCTGGTTTTTCTAAACTGCATTTCAAATAAAATAAGACCAGGATTTGACTAAATAAGATGAGTAAATTGTCATTTGTAATGGCATGACAAAATCTATGGAAAGATGGGAGAACATTTTATAGTCTACCGCTAATTTTTTTTTAACCTCCCACCTGATTAGTTGAGCAGCATGCGACCTGCCAAATATGTGAACTACACAGTGACACATATTTAGTTAAGCATTGTGGTGCTGAAATTGTATCCTGCTTAAAGGAGGAGAAGGGTATTTTGTAGTTGTGTAAGAATTGTTAACGTCTGATTTCTAATGTTGGCTTTGCCACTGACTTGAGCAATTCACAACCTTCCTTTTGATTTAGATTTCCCTACGAGTAAATGGGAAGAATACCTGCCTTCCTTCCATAGGGGTGGAGGACTAATAAGTACATGCTCATACAATGCTTTGAAGAGATAAAGCAGCATATCTAGAAAGAACTTAGGCTGGGATTTTCAAGTAAGCCTAACGGAGCGGTGTGCCCTGTTACAAATGAGTTTCAGTGGGATTTGAGCACCTAATTCCCTTAAGCTTCTTTGAAAATCCCAGCCTTAAACGTGATCAGCTCAGCAGCATCCTAGGCCAAAGATGTATGTAAATTTTGTAAATTTGCTCTATCTGAGAGCAGAAACTCAGTGAAGTGGGTTTGGCTTTCTTAACTGTTTCTGACTGTTGGGCCTCTTTGGCGCTAGAGCTGATGTTCTGGCATGCTCGAAAAGTAGCACGAGGTGACTGAATTGGGTTATTATCGTATGTGAATCACTTCTTCCATACTTATGTTAGTCCTTTCTTTTTTGTTTCATTTGTGTGCATGCACATATGTGAACCACTCTTTCATGGTTTGGGGAAAAATACCCTTAACTGCCAATAATAATAGTTTCAAAGTCTTACACTTTCCCACTTTTTTCTTTTTATAGAACTGGTGTGTTCCCACAGACACAAAACCTACTCCTGCCTACGTGTCTGCTTTCTTTTCCTCTAAGGATGTAAAATCCTGTTTAATAAGTTAACTGGTTAAAGGTTAAGTATAATGGGGATCCCATGGGTGGGGAGGCCTCTGCAGGTCGGGCTGGGCTGGAGTGACCCCCTGACTCCCCCAGCTTCTCCTGCCTGAGGCGCAGTAGGCCTGGCCAGGCAGGAGTGGCTCCCTGCCTGAGGCACGGCAGGCCTACCCGGACTGGAATGTCCCCCCCCCCCATTCTTGCCCTCCCCATTACTCTCTCCAAGCTTCCTTTCTAACCACTCCCCCTTGGTGCCTTTTTCCATGTTGCCCATTATGCTTGGGACAAGCACTCTTGGTTTCTCTACCTCTTTTTTCCTTTCCTTCCCACCTCCTGGAAAACAAGAAAACTGGTTAAGTCTCTGGAGGGAGTAAGGGGGAGAACTAGCTTCCCCAGTTTGACTTTCATCCAATCATTTGGCTTATAAATAACTTGATTCCCAAGGGCTTTGGGGCAAAGATTATGCTACCTGCTCCAGGAGAGGCAGCACACTGTCCTCAAATTACTAATTGGTTCAATCTGAAATTATTCTGAATAAAGTAGAATAATTAAAAATGTATGTACTATACAGGTACTTCCACTAAATGGCAAAGCAGAATCTGTGGTGTTGATAATCTAGCTAATACAATAAGAGCAGGCTAGATTAAGGATCTGAATCTCATATTTCTTAGATGGGTTTTATAGCCATCTGTATCAGGAATATTTCTGATTACTTAATTGGTATAATTCCTGACTCATTCAGTGTGAGAGCAGAATAGGCTCCATGTTCCTGGGAAGAAATGCAAAGACAAATATTTCCCCAAATTTTTCTCCTGTCCTGAATGCTATTTTAAATTGAAGGAGGACAGTAAGTGGAAAATTGAAGTAAGGATGTTGGTATCCATAGTTTAGCGATAAAAGGGTGGAGTTTTTAATACAAGCATAGCACTTGCATAGAGTATTTATAAGAAATAGATGCTTCAAGGGGATAAACAGCCGGAGAATAACATACATAATCTATAACAATGATAATAAACTGTAGTTGCAACAAAATGTGACTTGGTCTCTTCCTCAAATAGCAGCGGATTTTTATTTTTCCAACTTGTCATCTAAACTGCAGGAAGTAATTGAAGAAATATAAAAAGACATTCAAAGAGGGTTGCGTTAGATTTATGGTTTAATATTTATCAAGTTATGAGGTCTTTCAAATTCTATGCATTTCTGATATTGTAAAATGCTTGTTTGGCAAACTCTCTTCCAAATATAGTACGCCAACATGTTGGTTAAATTTTTAGCTTCATTACATCTGTTTTAAGTTCTTGGTTATTTGGAAATGACTTTCATAATGTTTGCCATTTTCCTGAAGTTTGACATTCCATATCGGATCCATTACCAAGCAGTTATGAAAATACATTGTGACCAACCATTTACAGGAAGTCTGGAAATTCTTCTTAACTACTTCTGATTTTAATCTCTTCAAGATTTCTATTAGTGACCGACAATTAGTTTGACTTCCTACTTTTGAAACAATTTTAACGCTAATATTTCAAGTTCTCTGACCCTTTAAACCCAATATTTGATTTTCTTAATCAGTGATTAGTTTGCTTCTTCTAATAAAACATAAACTGAGTAGAACAAACTGTGTTAATCAGTGGCTAAGCTGAGGACTTGTATCTTCTGAAATGTCTACAGTATGCTTATGAAAGTTGTATGGTGCTGTGGAATTTCACATAGCCTAATGGAAGACCTGCATTTCTTCACGTGCATGTCCTCTATTGCTATAATTGGTCAATTTATTTTTAAAGACTTCTAAAGTGTCTTCTGTAAGGGAAGAGTTTATAAAATAGATTTTTATATTTTTTTTGAGCAAAGGTGGGTTTGAGGATTCTTGGGTAGAAAGGAAATATCACTTCTGTTCCAGCTTGCTGTCCCAAGTCTTGGATAAACCAGAACTTAACTTAGTATGTGAAATACATACGTTTGCTGAGCACATATGGAAATTACCAAGCGAGTGAAGAAAAACACTTCCCCATAGATTTATTTTTAGTGATTTTCCTTTTTGCCTCTGATTTGTTGGAGTCCTAACATAGCTCCAAAGAAAAGCTACAGCTCATTTAGGGGCCTGAGATATAGTTTTTGCACTGATTTAATGAAGATGGGTTTTTAAAAACAAATAAATTGGTCAATTGCCTAGTGTACATGTAGTTGTATCGTTGAAAATATGTTTACAGTCTAAATAACTGAGACACAATTAACCTGCATATCCCTTGTGGCTTCAACAACTATTAGTCGGACATTCTGCAACTCTGCTACAGCACCAAACACAAGAACACCTCAAAACTCTGTAAAATGTGTGAAAGTGTGCTTTGTAGATGGTAGGGATGTATAATGCAATTTAATTAGTTAACCCGTCAAACATTACGTTCAACCGATTTAGCAGGATTCCACAGGCTCCCAGCCACCAGCCCTGCGGGGCTGTTGGTTAACCAGTCACCGGTAAGCATTGCCTAGTTAAACAGTTACCCATTCACATCCTTAGCGGAAGGCATGGCAAAGTTTAGGAAATGATACTTTAGTGAATTTGATATGGGAGGAAGGAGGTTTTTATGGTTTATGAAACAAAGTAACGTTCTTTACATTGTTTATAATTATGCAGATCAGTGGTGAAGCACAGGAACTTTTTTCCGTTCGACACGGCCCAGTTCGAGCTGCACGAATCTTGCCTGCTCCACAAATCAGTAAGTATGCTGTGTGACATAGTTCATAGCTAAATGTATGTTTTCTTCTACCTACTAAATGAGTCAATATTTTTTTCTTTGAAAGCTTTGCTTGAATCTTTGTTATACACTGCTGTGTCAGGTTTCTATTTGAGAAACTAGCAAACGTACCCAGCATTGCCTGGGTTCTTCAGGGCAGGGGGCTGGTGGTGGGGTGTGTGTGTGTGTGTGTGTACAGGAGTCAGGGCGGGGCCTTGGTGAAGTGGGGAGAGGGGCAGTGCAGGAGACTGGGGGTGGGGAAGCGTGAGAGTGAGGTTGGGGGGTAAGGAGGGGCTCAGGGCAAAGGATCCCATTCTGTACAGGGATTTCTCTCTTCCCCCCCCCCCCCCCCCCCGCAACCACTAGGGACCTTTTTTTCCCCTTTCCCCTCAGTCCTTCCGCCCCCTGGAGTAGGCAAAGAGTTTGGGGCAGGGTGGCTACTTTACCGGTGTGCTGGCAGGCAAGACGGTAGAGCCCCAGCCCTACTCGCCACTTGCTTGGTGGTAAGGCTGTCCCAGTGAACATTGCAGGATAACTCTCCCCCTCAGTCTCACTGCTCCCCGTGACCATTGCATCCCTCTGAACAGTAGCCCCTCCCTTTGCATTTTACGGAAAACAATCCTTTTCCTGGGGCTTCCAGTTGCCCTGGCACAAGCAAATGCTGACCATGCTTGAAGTTAGGAGAACAGGAAGGTACATGCCACATTTGGTGGCCCTAATTCTTAATGTTTAAAAGGAGTTCTGACAGATGCAGACACTTATTTTAACTTCGTTTAAAATAAGTTAAAGTTTCACAGTAAGGGGTTTTTTTGGGGGAGGGAGAGGGGGTTAAACTAATATCACTGTTCTTTGATTTTTCACATCCATTTGTTCCATTCTCCAGTCTTGACTTGGAGTCTGTTTCCCAGACACTTTTTTTGTTACTTTGTGTTATCTGATAGTGATATAAGTTTACCAAGATAACTGCTTGTTTTTTTTAAATACATGAGCATAACTTGTTCAAGTTAAGAACTAACTGTGAGTTCTAGAGCTGCACAGGAGGGCTTCTTCTGTGGGCTCTTTTTTTCCACTAGTTTTTGGTCTCAATCTCAAAAATGTGTGTCTTTTTCTCTAAATGCTCTTGATTTTTTTTTCCCCCTCCATAATGCTGAAGTAATTTAATTTTCAACTCCTCTTTTTACCCTTGGTGCTGCTTTCTCTGTAAGTTGGAGAGCTGTTGTATATTTTAAATTTCATAGAACATTCCAGAGACTTTTATTTTGAAATCATTAATAATAAACTGAAATACTGTTCTGGGAGTTATTCAAGAGCTAGTTTGTTTTTAAAGCCCATTTTATATCACCTGAACAACTTTAGACTTAATACACTTAGAATCCTAGAATTGTAGAATCGTAGGACTGCCAGGACCCTTGAGAAGTCACCTGGTTCAGCTCCTACACTCATGGCAGAAGTAAATACTATCTACACCAGGAGTGGCCAACCTATTAAACAAAGAGAGCCGAAACAGCGACAGAAAAAATGCGAAGAGCTGCACCAGAATTGTTGAGGGGGAGGGGAAAAAAGATGCTGCCCCTTTAAAAACTGCGGGTTAGGCTTTTTCGCCACATCAGGTTCCCGCTGGTTGATGACATCTTGCTGACGCCATTTTGCTGCACCAGAAGGCTCCCCTGCACCCAGGGAGCAAGGGGCCATTTGTAGGGGCGCATGGGGCAGCTTTGCGAGCCGAAGGGGAGGCTTCGTGAGCCATACTTTCAGGGGTGAAGAGCCGCAGGTTGTTCACCCTGATCTACACTGTCCCTGACAGGTATGTGTCTAACCCAGAGTTTCCCAACCTATGGGTCGGGACCCAAATATGGGTCGCCATTACATTTCAAAAGGGTCGCCAAGTATCTCCCCAGGTGGCTCTGCCCTACCTCCTCCCCCCGTTTTTTAATTACCTTGGGTCACCAAGTCTTCCAGAATTGTCAAAATGGGTCCCCATCTGGAAAAGTTTGGGATCTGCTGGTCTAACCTGATCTTAAAAATGTCCAGTGATGGCCTTTCCTCAGCCTCTCTAGCCAATTTATTCCAGTGATTAACTAACTTGATGGTTAGAACGTTTTTATGTATGTCCATCCTAAATTGCCCTTGTTGCAGTTTAAGCCCATTGCTTCCTATTGTATTCTTGTACTCTTCTAAGGAGAAGACTTTTTTTTCCTTCCTCCTTGTAACAACTTTTATGTACTTGAAAACTGTTCTGTCCCCTGCTCAGTCGTCTCTTCTCCAGACTAAACAAACCCAATTCCTTCAGTCTTTCCTTGTAAGTCATGTTTTGTAGATCTTTAATCACTTTTCTTTCTGGACTTTCTCCAGTTTGTCCACATCGCTCTTGAAATGTGGCGCCCAGAACTGCACACGATACTCCAGTTGAGGCCTAGAGAACCAACAACATGTATACAAAGAAATAACTTTAGACAGTAGGATGCCTTACTACTGCCAATTAGACAGTGTAAATAATATAGCATACATTAAATTCAAGAAGACATTTAGCTTTTGTAAAAGTAAGTAGGTTTGCCAAAAAATGCAAAGGTTCTTTTTTTAATTTCCCATATAGGGTAAAATACTAAAGTATTTTCTAAACCTTGTAATATTATAGAAATATTAACAGTCTACCCATATGTCCCAAAATATCAGCTGTTGCCATTTTTTCTGGTATTAAAACACTGTTACTTTCCCATTCCAATCAGAAAAAAGTGGAATGAAAATTCTTTGTAGTTCCTTCTAGTTGGAGCAGAGAGCGCTTTTAATTTGTTCCTCTTTTTGCTTATTTTAAGTAAACCATTTTTAAACAAATTGACCTTTTCAGTGTTTTGAATTTTTGACATGTCTCTTAATGTACAAATAGCCACCTCCTCTCTTACAGATTACTTAAAATGTGGTTTTATCAAGTTCTGAGACCAGCTGTCTTGCTTGCTTGCTCAACTTGATTGTTTCAGAAATTCTGAGTAACCCCCTGGAAGAGTTTGCTGAAAAATTGAAGCAACTATGCATAAACAAGCAAATCCTCTTAAAAACGGAGACTATTCAACCCAAATACAAGCAATTCCCAAATAGCAGGCCAGTTCACATTTGCTTATAATTATCTCCAGTGCTTTGAAAGGGGAACTTCTATGCTCTCAGAAGACAGAACCGGCATATTAACGTTTTAACTTGAGATAGCTAATAGAATGAGAGAGCTTCATTAAAACATCAGATGCTCTTGTCTTGTCTTAAAATTTTTTTGTTTATTTGCTAATTATCAGTTAAGAAAGTCTAATTTAGAATTAAAAGATGACAATTTATTCTCCAGGATCCCATTGCACTTTTTATAAGAGCATGGGGCATTACCCTGTTAGGGTACATCTACACAGCAGTATTAGTTCGGAATAAATGATGTTATTCCAAAATAACATAGTCTGCGTCTACACTACAAGCAGTTATTTCAGTTATTACAAGCATAATGTCAAAATAATGGTGAGCTGGAGGACTTCTTAACCCTAATTTGAAAAGGAGTAAGGGAAGTCGGAGGAAGAATGCTCTACCTAGGACTTCCTGCTGTGCAGATAGCTATTTCGACTTCAGCTATGCAATGGACGTGGATGAAGTTGCGTAGCTTATTTTGGCTTTAGCCTTGCTGTGTAGACATGCCCTTAGTGTCCTTCCTGGCTGAACTTCAGTTTGTCCAACCTCAGTGGGAGAAGCTACTCTCCTGCATACAGCTGCTGAGTAGCGCTTCTTGTGTAAAAAGGCTGCCACATTTCACTGCATTGGACCTAAATTGAGCCCTTATTTACTTTTAAGGTTGTGGATTTTGGGGGAGGGAGTAGTATACAAGTTAGGAATCTATGCAAGAGTGTCTTGATAACTCTGTCAGAATTGTTAGCAGAGCTTCTCCTGCACAGAACTCTAGAATACGGTTTAAGATCTTAAATTCAGTTAAGATATTAAAACCAGAATGGAACGTGTTCCAGCAGTAGCAATCTATGGTTAGAATTTAATACTTTAAATATAAAGTTTGTACCGGGTTCTTCTAAGACTACACTTGAAAAAATACTGTCAATTTTTTTCTTTATGCGAACATTATCAGGTTATAATTAGCTGACCAGTTACAGCTATTTTGCTCTTGTCTGTGTCATCAAATATTAGATCTTTTTCAAAAAAGGAGAGAAATGTAACCACAAGCAAGGGAAGCAATGGTTCACATTCCAGCAAGTTCTGTTTTTTAGTGAAGGCAGAAAAATGCTTTGTGTTATACAGTCTCACAAGCATACTACGCTACTATTTTATGAATTCTGTTGGGCAATTGTTCTCTCTATAAACTGCTTATATTTAGCATTTAACTAAGATCGTTACTACATCCGAAAGCTATTCAAATGACTTCATATTAAATTAAGCTAAACCTTTTAAAAACATGTTTTGGTGTCTTTTTATGTGGTTCGGCATAACCTTTGATTACAAATATGCAAATGTATTATTGACCAATATCTTGAATTAGACTGAAGTAGAACTGTAATAAGAGGCCTTAGATAACTAATACACATAAGCTTTAATGATTCTGAACAAAATAAAATGAATTTGGAAAAGAGAAGCTGATTATTAATGCTCATACACTGTTTTACTGTAAAGATGTCAAATGGGAATTGTTGAATGTGAGGCTTGTGGTGGATGAATTTGGCACGTTCCTAGAAGTAGATCTCAGTTTGTGATAAGAAACTCATTCCCAGGTGTGAAAGGAAAAGTTCTTGATTTTAACTCACTTTTTTTCAGCTGCGTAATTTAGTTGTGTGTGGATTATTTTATTAAAGTACTGTAATCCATTGATGTTTAATTCTCTGCTGCATGATGTCGTTCACAGTATAAAATAGCACTGTTTTCAAAGAATGAAAGAAGACTTCCTCAAATCTTAATTAATATGTTATCTGGCAATGTGTGCCTGTGCATTTTAACATTTTCTATTATTTGAGTACAGGAACAAGCCTTCAGCATTGAATCAGTTTTGACATGGTACTTTCAAACTTTGAGAAGTGTTTAAAATGTAAATATTTTTAAAAAAGAAACTATATTTTTCCAATCTTTGATCTAGTTGACTAACACATATGAAAATTGCTATCTTTAAGAAAAACGGGCCCCGAATTAGACTGTACTGTGCCCTTTTTCCATTTCCTTACTGCTCAAATGTATAAAAAATACAGATGACAACTTGTTCTTTGTCTGTCTATATTTATTTATATTATTTTGATTTGTGCATATTTTTAAAGTTAGTATCTGAGTCCCCTTTATGTGACTCCACTTTGCCAAATACATAGACATTTATTGTATTCTCTAAACTTGTAGCACTGTAGTCGCTAACTTTAAAGCACGGAGAGAAAAATCTTGTGCTAGTAATAAGTACCAGGGATATAGTTCACAGAAAGTCTGGACACAGGTGACTTCTCATGCACAAAATGTGGCAAAGCTTAAGCTTCAACATATTTCCTTTAGAAGCATATTTCAAAGGCAAGCTCTACTATTGCAAACTTCTGGATCCCTTGAGTCTTGTCCTTGAGACAGACAGATGAACTGTGAATGGTGGAATATAGGAATTGTAACAGGACAGACTGGAAAAAGTCAGAGATCATAGTACTTTGAACTTGAGCTAGAAGTGACGTGGTCGTCGGTGAAGTATGTGGTTTACACATGTGATGAAAATATGCTTTCCAAGGCCATCTTGCCACAGATATGCAGACACTTTCTGTATTTGAAGCTCACGGTTAGCCTTGAAGTTCGCTTCAGTTGAAGTTCATGATGGTAATCTAGCTTTGAGATAACAGAGACATGGGTAACTGAAGAGGCATGCATCTGTCTCTTGGCCTGCTGAAGGCGAGAAATGTTCTTGGCCACTGCTGCTGTCTGAGAGGCCAGGACTGTGGTAAGGTTTTTTTTTTGTTTGTTTGTTTGTTTGTTTTTTTTTAAAACCTTGATGTAGTGAGCCATTTTCACAATAGCTCACTGAACAGTGATGAACAAAGTGATAAATGTCATCTGTTTCTCAAAATGCTTATTCCATCAATCAGCATCATTTCAGAATTATCAGAGGCTGGAGTTGCCCAGGCAAACCTTCCTTTCTTTCCCAGCAGTGCATACTCTTGGCTATAGCTATAATAGGCGGCATCTACACAGTAGTGCTTAACTTGAAATAAGCTACGCAAATTGAGTGATGTCAATTGTGTAGCTTGTTTCGAAATGGGAGTGCTCTATTTCCAAATAAGTGCTGTGTAGACATTCTTCCTCTGGCTGCCCTTACTTCTCGTATAAAGAGGGTTACAGGAGTCAGAGTAAGAAGTCATAAGAACATAAGAATGGCTGTACTGGGTCAGACCAAAGGTCCATCTAGC
>JANRFK010000867.1:18133909-18157778 GCA_030068395.1 Apalone spinifera
TCCATGCAGCTTGCAGGGATTTGGCTCTAGTCACTGTGCCTTTTAATTTCTGTCCTCCAGCTTGACAGTATTTCAACATTACGCAGCCGGCAATTATTTTGAAATAGACATGGACTTAGTTATTTCGAAATAATGCTAGTTATTTTGAACTAATGTTACAGTGTAGATATACTCATAGGCTGTGTCTAGACTGGCATGATTTTCCGCAAATGCTTTTAACGGAAAAGTTTTTCCATTAAAAGTATTTGCGGAAAAGAGCATCTAGATTTGGCACAGATCAGCAAAGGCTTCCCCAGCTGACTGATCTGCATCTAGACTGCTGCGCTGTGCCAGATCAGCTGATCATCAGCACAGCACAGTGGCCATGTTTGTTTTAATGAATCAGGGATTATTTAAATCCCCGCTTTTTTGCCTATGCTGGGTAAACTAGTTTACATGGCTCCCTCGACAGAGCCATGTAGTCTAGACATACCCTCAGTGCCTGAGAAGATCAGATATATTGGTCACAGGATCCTATTTGAACGCTGATAACCATAAAAAAGAGAGATGCAGAGGAAGCTTGTATACATATGGTAATCTGTGTCTCTTTTTTTCTTTTTTTCCTCTGTTCAGACTAGGAATAGCGTCAAATAATACGGCCTTGCTTTCTCAGGCTGGTGAATCTGAACATGTATATGAACTGGTCCAAATACAATTAGTTTGATTTTCACCTTCTTGTGCAAACCATAAGCCAAAATAGGTAATGCAGCAGTTATTTCCTACTGATGTGATTACATCAGCATATCGCTAACAGTAGGTGTGGTTGTGATTATTCTTAGCACTTTAGAATGTAGATGGCCTATTTTGACTCAAATATTACTCTGACCAATTTTCAGGAAGAAGTAGAGTGACACAGCTGCTAATCAGACACTGAGGACCTCTTCCTTGATGCTGCCAGTCTTCAAAATAAGAATCCTAAGACTAGACATCTTGCATGATTGTATTGTGCATCTGGCTGGCACCGCTTTTTAACCTACCCAATTCCTCAGTGTTTTAATCCCGGTGCTGCAGTTGATTTCAATACTTATTCTGTATGTGTGAAGTTGTCTAATGTTACCAAGGCTCTGAATTTCTCCTTGCCTGTTCTGACATTCCAAGGAAAAATATTTGTTTTGAACACAAATTGGTCTCGCTTCCTGTTTGTTGGGGGTGCAGGGAGAGTGGAAAATAAATAGTTGTGGTAGGTATAAAGCAAGAAGAGGGAAAAGCTCTCTGTCAGCTACTCTTCTAGTGAAATGGAAACACATGATAACACTGTTATAGGTTAGGTAGCCTGGGAATAAAAAGCAAAAATTGGGGAATACTAATTTTTCTCATCTGTTGTAATAAGATTGTGGCTTTCTCCTCCTTATTGAAATTGCTCTGTATTAGGCTCTCTCCATAATATATAGTCATTCCATTTAACCACTTAGTCCAATTACTCATAGTCTTTATGTAACATATGTTAAGTGTTGTTGTCACTTCTTCCAAAATTCTTACTCATGCCTTAATCACTTCCCTGCTGAACTGTTGCAGATCTGTTCACTATTTTCCCATGATGATTTGATGAACCTTTGTACAACTTTTAAATTCTGGTTAATATGATGACATTAAGAAGTTGTTACAGCAGATTTCATTTCAGTAGGTTCTGAATTTCCATAAGTGTGGTTATTCTTTATCTCTTTACTCACTCTGAGGATTATAGTGCTGTAGTTGTAAATATTGACAGTCGAGATGGCCTAAATGGTTTTGTATAGTTTTTGTAAAAGAATCAGAATATTATGCTTGCTCTGTGAGGTGAATTAGTTTGGTAGAATATCTTCTTTTTCCTCTCTTGACCTATCCCAGTCTGTTGTTTGAAAATGCTTTATTCACACTGTGCCAGGATAGCTGCTTAAATACTGTGGATTGTCTGGGTTTTCACAGGGTGTAAGTCACAGCTGAGCAATTAGTATTCCATAGCACGGAAAGTCTGGAGCCCAACACGGGAAGAGCACAAAATATAGTAGTTTAAGACTAATGTGTACTGGCCAAGTTGTGCGTAGAATTTGGCTTGAGCCCTTGTCTGTTTCATATATTCCCAGCCCTCACAATTATGAATATAAATTGATCAAATTGAGTTCAATTCATTTTTGCCAGTTCCTATATCGTGCTATTTGTATGATTTTTTTTTTAAACCCACAGAATTTATTATTTGTGATTCATCTAATTTACCAAGGAGAATAAAAATTTTAAACAAAGAATAATAGTGTCAAGCTATTTAAGTTGTAATAGATCTGTGAACCAAGGAACATTGTAAAACAAACCCTTGAAACTAGAATTAATTTCAGAAGTTAAAATTGAATTACAAACTAGTTTTGAACTTGAAAACCATTTTATTATACAAATTCAGATTTTATTGTGGTTTTAACACATTTCACCTTCATCTTTGACTTGTGTTTATATTTTTAATTGTTTTTACTGTGAACCTCAAAAGCTGAGTTGGCTTAATCTGCAAGATTACTTAAAGGAACTATAGTATTTAGGCTTCTCTCTAAAGGAAGGCAGATGTTAATATTATATATATATTCAGCCACTTGGGTGGCTTAGTGGTTTTTAGTCTCTTAAGGCCAAAATAATTGCCTAGCATGTACAATACAAAACCCCACCCCAAAAGCTGACCAAACAGTAGCAGTTGGTAGCTAGAGTTGGCTAGAGCGTGTGCAGGTGCACTTTTAAACACTTTCTAAGTGGAATTGGGATGATTTGTGGTAGAATGAAGTCAGACCTATGTGGGTTAGAGAAATTATAGAACAGAATTCTGATGTAGCAAGTAATCTTTTTATAGGCTGTATAGGAAAAAACATAAGAATGTTTTTATGGTTATACCAATTTAAAAATATTAATATTCAAAAGAGGTTTGCTTTCTCCCCCCCCCCCCCCAACCCCCATGCTGCTGCCATTAGACCTTTAGAAACATCACATTAGTACATTAGGTCGATAGGGCTCCAACTTTATCTGCATCAGGTTCATATGACTCTAGCTTTGACTGAATGTAACGTAAAAATGCAGACTATTTCCTTCTAAGCAACATTTTCTTAAATAATGTCCAGCTCTTTAATAAGAACTTTTAGTTATCATTAAAATATTTCAAAGTATTTTCTTGTGTTTAGGTAGAAACTATTTGCTGTATAGACTAGGGGTGTGACCTATGTAAACAGTTAACTGATGAGCATAGACTCATCAGTTAACCTTCACAGATACTTGCAGGCCCTCTTCCTCTCTCCCACCATGTATAAATGTGTAACCGCTGCTGCACATTTACCTGAGTTAACACGTTTTAACATCCCTAGTATAGACCGAGAATTAAACTGTTTGTATGTCAGAAGGAAAGCACAAATATCATCTGTAAATGCATGGGTTCATCTGTGATTAACATTCTTGAAGATTTGACTTTGAGCTTAGAACTAGAACTGGTTAAAAAGGGTCTTCTGTACCCTTCTATATCCTTTTGACTGATGGCTGGCTTATTATGATGGTCTTCTGGCCAACTTGTCTCTGATAGTCCCTTTGTCCTGGCTGTTCCTCTGGCCTTTTTCATTTGCTCACTGTCTCGTTTAGGGTCCTCTTAGAAGGATGAAAGTGTCTAAATAATCCCTCTCCCCCCCTTATATTCTTGAACTATTCTACAGCACTCTTTCTTGCAACTATCTTTTATAATGTCTTGGCTCTCCGGCTATGTCTAGACTGCAGGCTTCTTTCAGAAGAACCTTTTTTTGGAAGAGATCTTCCAAAAAAAACTTTTTCCAAACGAGAGCGTCCACACACAAAAGCGTATCAAAAAAGCAATCTGCTTTTTCGAAAGAGAGCATGCATTCAGCGTGGACGCTCTATCTCACATTTAAGCTGTGATTACTTTGGATGGAGTGGCCACCAGGGCACCTGTACTTTTTCCTCTTCTTTCGAAAGAACTCCCTGTTCCCTGTCCACATATGCCTTTTTCTGAAAGACCTCTTCAGAAAAAGGCTTCTTCCTCGTAGAAAGAGGATTACCAACGCTGGAAAACCCCCTCTATTCTTTCAATTTACTTTGGGAAGGACGCGATTGCAGTGTGGATGTAACTCAACGGCCTTTTTTCTGACAAAACTCTGTAGTATAGACATACCCTGAGAAACATAGTGTCTTCCAACAAATTTAGGCTACTTCAGCAAATCTGTCTTTCTGCTTAGATTCTACTAATTCTTTCAAAGGACGTTTTTCCTTTTTATATATTTTCTCTCATGGATATTACAAGAAAGAAACTTCTAGACAGTAAATATACCCAGTGTTGTGCTATCTGTGACTTTTTTTTTTTTTAATTTAATCTTCACTTGCGACTAATGCAGCCATGCCTGAGGATGTGAAGATGATATCTGACCTGAAAGACTGAGACCGTGTGGATAAAAGAATCCAGTTTGGGGAGAGCAAGTTAACTTCAATATTAAACTTGGCTCATAAGAAAATCAAAGGAGCTAGAACAATACCTTGCTCACTGAGGGAGTCAGAAGAATGCCGTCCAGTTATACTATGCAGTAAACTGGAATATTGTCAGTGGGGGGAAAAAAATAGGCAGAACACATAAATCTGTGTCTGGCCTTTTAATGTTTGAGTGCACAATTTCCAAGATTAGAAGGCAATGCCTGCTACCAAGAGGAGTCAATCATGGGGTATGTTCCATTTGTACAAAAGGCTTTTTTTTAAATAGATGTTTGCAGAATTGCTGATGCTTATGCAATTGTGTTTTTAAGCACTTTGAAGGCAAAGATTTAAGGTCAGATTTTTAATATGCAGGACATCTAGGGTCATAATTTTTTAGTCAGTCCTTCTAACAGAGCAGATGCAGATACTTGTCGGAGAACAAGACTCACAACTTAATATTGCTTAGAGAAGTAGTTTTATTACAAACCGCTCATCTGTGAATTGTTACATTTCACAGTTATGAAATATATAGCAATTTTTGTCCTTTTCGTGCAAAAAGGTTTTACGGTACTGCCTACCAGAAATCTAACCCACTCGCTAAAGTGAAATTAAGTGAATTAGAGAAGTTAAAATGAACAGGATAAATTTTATTAAACATCTAAGCAACTAGTACGTTCAGGCATATTTTTAATGTACAGGTATCTGTATTCACACAGTGACTTGATCTTAACTTTAGTAAGACCACTATTATACTAAATATTTTAGTGCTGCAACTCCCCCATCTTACAGTTTTGGGTGTGTTGTCTGTCATGTTTTTGTTCTTTGCTAATGGAGAGCACAGCTATTTGATTATCTCCTTTAAGTATTATCATGTAAATGTCAGTTTTAGAACTGGAACAAACCTTCTTTCGAGGGGTAGCTGTGTTAGTCTGTAGCTAAAAACAACAAGCAGTCTTGTGGCACCTTAGACTAAAAAATGTATTATGAGCTTTCATGGGTAAAACCCACATCATCAGGTACTTTTTAAAATATGTTAGTACCACACCTCTTCTGTCTAATTGGTGTTCTGGTATAATTAAGATAGACTATTAGATTTCCTTTTCGCTTTGGTGACTAGATTGCCTTGCTTGAACACTTTTCCCAGTGAGAGTTGACTATCAAAAGGGATCCTGATACTAAAGACTTTCTAGTTGATTCTTGGCTTCCTCCTTTTATATGAGACAAATTTGTCAAAATCAGATTTAAATACCTCAACTATAATTTCTTTTAATAAACATTAAAGCTGACTGCTTAGAGGAAGTGGACTGGGATGTTTAAAAAAAAAAATAGACCTTTTAGGCGCTGGCAGAAATTATTTGTAATTTAACAACAAAAGCTTTACTATTATGGGTTTTCATAAGATGACATTTCTGGTTCATCACCAAACCTTTATTTTGCTAGCTAAATATGCCATAACACATAAAGGAGTTTGAAGTGCAGAAAATGCTTGGAAATTTTTACCATATGTTCTGGTTCTGTTCCCCTGTAATTAGTAATAAGTGAAAGTTGTTTTGTACCTTTTTCCAGAATTTAACATTTTTTTACCTCATGACTCTATTGTGGCTGCACAGGGATCTGTGTCTGAATAGGTCAGAGAAAGTATTATTTAAACCCCTGTTTTAGACCAAGAAAGCCATTTTAAACTTTGGATTAAAAACTAAGCCTAATGTTTGATTCCCTGTAAGAGATCATTATACTGATTGATTTAAAAAAATGGCATGACAGTTATGGTAAATTCCTGCATGTCCTCGTTAGGAGACATTATTGAGTTAAGTTGGGGTATCTTTGGGACCCATTGTTTATATTTATGGTGTATGTCTTGTTATGCTGTACCCCTTGGGAGAGGGCTACCACAGTTCCTCTAAGTCAGAGGTGGGTAAAAGGGCCGGGCCTCCGTGGACCAGATCTGGCCTGTCAAGTGGGTTGATCTGGCCCATAGACACTCTGCTGCTTCCCTGCCCTCAGGCCAATCAGGGCCAGGAGATGCGGGAGCGCACAAAGTCTCCCCCACCAGGGGCACATGACCTTTAGAGTCAATCCTGCCGGTTGTCTAAGTGCATGCACCCCTTGCAGGATGGGGCAGGGAGCGATAGACTTCCCATGCTATCCCTGCTCCCAGATCCTGAATGACCTGAGGGCGAGGGGAGCACGGCAAGTCTCTCCCCCCCCGTCCTCCGCCCCTCCCCGGTCAGGGATACGGACACCTAGAGGGAACTTCCAGCTGTTCAGAATAGCTGGTGGCTCCCTATGGGGGGAGGGCAGGGGCAAAGACTTCATGTGCTCCCCCATCCACAAGCCAGTCAGGGTCTAGGGGTGGGGAAGCATGGAAGTGCCCTGGCCCCGCTCCTTCTGGGGCGGCCCAGGGCCACTTCAAAAATTTCTGAAGTGGCCCCCTGTCTAAAATTAGTGATCACCCCTGCTCTAGGTACAAAAGATAGTGAGTGGCGATTAAGGCAAATCAGCCATGTTGTTAAACAGAAGTAACCATCTCATTTGGAGATTTGCATATGCAGCCGCTCCCTGAGTTGCAAACGGTCGAGTTACGACCGTTCACACTTACAACCAAAGCTCCCATGGAGCAGGCGTAAAGGCGGTCCTCGAGTTACGAACGCGACCCGTGCTTACGAACAGCGCGGTTGCTTGTAACTCAGTGGGGTCCGAGTTACGAACAGATCAAGTTATGGCCAAGTGTTTGGTCCATAACTCGTTTGTAACTCGGAGAAGGCTGTAATGCTTTCTCCAAAGGCCAGCAGAAAAAGGCTTTTGGTTAGAAAGTCTGAGTTTAAACTGGCTCCATGCCTTTGTTCTGAGCCAGCAAATGGAAATGACCTTCTCTCCAAGGAGGAAGGGTTGGAGTTATTGACACCTGCCGACCTTACGGTTGGAGTTATGATGACCTCTGGTAAACTTTTTAGTGTGCATGTATGTGTTTATTGTTTTTTAAATTATGTTTTCTCTGTAATGCTTTCACATTGAGAATAAATGTTCTTACTTAGAACAGTGTGGCAGTTCATAGCTGTGAACAATTATGCTGTTGGTAGCTTTTGGAGAGAAAGCAAAATATAGAATGTTGGCCTTCTTAGGCAGTCTGCCTTGCTGGAGTTACCACAGGGTGGGCAGAGAACCATGAAACCTGGAAAAACTTTTGTCATCAGGAAAAGAGATGTGTGCTTCTACCCCAAAAAGATTATGGTTGAGGAGCTGAGAGCTTAGAAGAGGCAGACTATGGTCACTTGGATGTATGTTCTTTGGCTCTTTACAGTTCTTCATATTTGCTGAAATTGAATTTTCTCCATACAGCAACTCTGAGTAGGGAATAAAATTCAGCATGGAAGAGTGGAGGAATTTTGAAAGTTGGGAACTGTACTGACTTGTGACTATTCTTGTTGTTTAACAAGCATGTGCTCAATGCTGTACAGGACCTACAAATATATATTTGCTTTGTTTATTAGTCAAATGCAAATTCCCTATTTAAATTAACCCAGTTTCCAGGATATAGTGTTTCTGTGCATGGAAAATGTATTGTGTTGAAGTGGTTTTTTTAAATAAAGGAAGATACTCAGGAATTTTTCAGTTCTGTGTTGTTTGTGTTTTTGACCATGGGGATGAATTCTTAGGAAACTCCAGCTGGTACTGAATGTAGGAACATAGTGTAGCTAGGGGTGCAAAAAAGTGACGTTGAACCTGTTAATCAATTAAGGAATGGACACTCCAGCCCAGTGTCCTCCCCCAAGCTCCCTCCCCTGGAGCAGCTCCTGCCTGTGACAGGCCCTGCAGGGCTGGAGCAACCCCCTGCCTGTGGGGAGCTGCTCCAGCCCCCACCGGTTAACTGGAACCGGTAAGCATTACCCCTTAAGGATGATGCTTACTGGTTAACCTTTCACATTCCTAATTGTGGCAACATAGGCTACTCTGTGCGAACAATATTTATGTACTGATATTACCATTGCACCCAGGAGCCCTAGTTATGGGTCAGGACCCTGCTGTTCTAGGCACTGTATAACACAGGGGAAAAAAAGTGTGATTCACGTCCCAAAGAGCTTGTAGTATGAATGCATCAGGCCGGTCCTCCCAGATACTCTATGGAAAGCCAGTTTAGAAAGTCAAATTCAAGATTGATCTTCATTTTTAAGACGCTCAATGGCCTGGACTCACTGTCCCTTAAACAAATCACCACCAGACACTCCGGAATGCGGACTGTGGTCAACAGTGACACTCATTTGACATGATGGAACTACCCACTTGCAGAAGACTGGTCTGTTCAGGAAACAGTTTTCTCAGGGACTGGTCTAAGGCTGGGGAATAAACTTCCACAGGTTTTAAGAACCGCTGCAAACCCCTCGCCACTTTTTTTTTTTTCTAACTGGAAGGTGCACTTTTCATCCTGCATTCGATAATAAATGTGCATAGCATGGCAGGTATGAAATAAAGAAAACAAAAACAGAACATCTAATTTTTTTTTCTTTGGAGTAAAAGGCAAAGAGAGAGAACCATGTGTGAGGCATCAAGCGGCTTAATGCATTTCAGGGAAGCTCTAGGATGTAATGCTGATGAGAGGAACACAAGGGCCTGAACCAAACTGGCATTAAATGATCTGCTATCTCTTTTAGAGAGTTTCTGTCTATTAAATAACTCCTCCTAAACGGTAAGAAATAGGGCCATCCAGTTCCGTATACAGTTTCTTTTACCATAACTTAAAGCAACATAAGGGTTTGGTTGCGCTGGGAAACAGGATGTGCCTAGAATGGGATTGCTTCACATAAAACCATACAGAAAAGGGGCAGAATTAACCAAATCAAGTACTGTCCTCATAATGGACATAACTGAGTGAATGCTGAAAGAGACTTAACCACGGTGAGCCAGAAAAATAGGATGAGCCTGCAATTGCAGCGCTTTTTCATACACTTTACAGAAAAGAAATAAAATGGAGAAATGTGGAGTAGTGCTCACTTCTGACACAGCTGAATCAGTGCGTAAGATTTGAAAATTAGAAAATGTTATTGGAAATCAAATTGATTATAGCCCTTTTTTGTTAAGACATAGCAAATGATAAGGGTTTCTAGGGGTGAAGTAACAGAATATACTTGGTGGAATTCCCAAATTACGGACCTGAGCAACGCTGAGTAAATCTGCTAGTGAAGAAATAAAAGTGAACGTATGTTGTGTGTTTTCAAAGCATACTTGTTATTGCTAAATAGAACAGCACTTGGCATTATAGAGGGCATTTCTTACTCAAGGTGCAGTAAAATGATTTACAAATCAATGAGAGAGGTGAAAGTAACAAAGTGCCTTTTAGGAAGCACCATTCCAGCGAAAGGACAGTGCCCTGATTTTTGAGAGAAGACATTCAGTGATGCTAGTGTTGCAGTGTTCTGAGGTGATCACCATACCCCACACTCATGAGAGCTATTGGGAGCTATAGTGCTGATCTCCTTTGAAAATCAGGCTGTGGGTTATGTTGCTTTGGCCCCTTGAAGAAGTGTATTTTGGCATGATTAGCATTACTAAGCTAGCAGCAGGACTTCATCTCATTGGAAGTACAGTACATGCGCTCATCTGAACAAGTGAACTGTTAGTACATTGAAAACTTTGTGAGTGCATGGAGATCTGGAAGTTGTTTTACATTAATTGTTATCTAGATGGGGGAATTGGTTTTGCATATTTTCAAATATGCTGATGACGGGATTTTATTTTTTTTTATCATTTAGCTAAATGGAGTTGCAGATAAGGTGGTGCCTGGTTGGCAGGAAAGGCGGTTTTCATTACTTTAATTGAGTGATTTATCTGGATTTTCAGCTTTTTATAAATGCTGTAGTGTTATGACAGAATTAAAAGGATTTAAAATAAAAGGAGTTTAAGAAAAGGACTTTGCAACAGGATTGCAATACTTTTTATATTTGATGGATTTGGCTAGCTGTTTTTCATTTCAATCATCAGACCACATTCTGTTAAACACTGCACAGAGCAGGTGTGTATAACATCAATATAGTGTACATGTGAATAAACACAATTTTATATATAAAAAATTAATCCACCACAACTTGAAGGATTAAATGTCCCCCGAGAATGACAGGGGAGTGCTGATGCATTAAGCATCATGGAGAACAACACATGTTGCTGCTTGCAATTTCATGAACCGGATTGCTGCTAACCTGATTTTGCATACTGCAATATCTTCATACTAGTGATATTTCTCGAGTATTAGTATTTACACCCTAAAGTTTAAATTTGAAGTAGATAATGGACGTGTTTTGCACATGAGCTCGAGTCTGAACATTTGAAATTAGAAGTTGAACCCCCCCCCCCGTTGTTGCAATTTTTACAAATAAATTGCAGAGAATAATGATGATATTCCTGTTGATTCTGTGCAAATGTAATCCATTTTTTGTATGTTGTGGAATGCTTTCATTTGTAACTTTCCTTATCAAAATAGAAAGTTTGTACTCAGACTTAGAGTTGGTTGTGAACTGATGTCTCCAGTATGTGTATGCATGTACTGTTGAAATCTTGGCCCCACTGAAATCAATGGCAAAACTCCCATTGGCTTCAGTGGAGCCAGGGTTTCTCCGTCAATGTAATTTCTATTGAGCCTGGCTGAGTAAACAGAAACAAATGGAGTTCATCTGTTCCACATATTGAGGGGGAAGGGGACAAATTGGTTGCCAGGTTTTTAAAAAGACTTCACATGTTTCATTTATCAGTTTACAAATCAGTACAGGTGTGACACATAATAAACCTTGGAAAGTGCAGAATAAAATGAAAATACATTTGGCTGTTTTAAGTAACCATATACCTATTATTGATAGAGAAATTATCAACATGAACCAGTTACCATTATAAATACCCCCAAACACGTAGGAGGGAAGAGTTGGCCTTGTATAGACGAGATTGCTGAGTAGTACTATGTTATAAATTAATTGCTTATGCTATCAATAATTAACAGAGACTCTTAAGTGAAAAAATATATTGTTAATTGTTATACCTTTCTGATGAATTCACATAGAAGTACAGCAGTACAATGAATTGTGAATTAAGGTTTGAACAGAATGTAGCCCCTGGCTTTTCAATATCTTGCCCTTTGCTTGGTCAGATCTTTGGGAATATTTTGACTGAGCCAGGTACGCTAAAAATCTTTTTCCTTTTCTGTAAAAGATTTTTTTTTCAGGTTAATGATTTGTGATTTTAAAAAAAAGTATTGTGAAATTTGACTAGACTTGAAAATATAACTATTGTATCTTTTCAATTCAGTTTATTTCAATGAACTAGTAAAGACAGTGCGGTGAAAATAAAATATAATGGATGCTTTTTATTGAGATTTATTTTTCTGTTTTTCTTCTAATCAGGCCCTCAGAAATGTGATAATTTTTCTGAGAAAAGACCTCTTCTTGGTGTGTGTAAAAGCATTGGATCTTCTGGGTAAGAAAACTTTTCAACTTTTTAAGCATGCTGAAAAAGCAGTTTATTTTATACAATAATAGAAAAATATTTATCTGTAGCTTTTTTCGCTCTGTATTAAAAGCTTTTTTTTTTTTTTTTTTTTTTTTAAAACATTATGAAACTGTGAAATGTTCTCCCGCTAAGCTCTCAACCTGCCAGTACCTATTTTTAGGACAAATGCCTTTCAAAACAAAACAAATCTCTGTGCTGAAAGACCTGTGATATGAAACCCAATATAAAATAATTGAGGCGGTATTTTGAAATTGTGTGGGATTATTTTCTCTTAACATAATCTCATTTTCATGTTTACTGTTTTAGATGGTAATGGATGAAGTTATTACAGAAGAGTGGTCAAAACAGGCCTCTGTGTGGATGTTTGTGAGGGATGAGTGATAGTCTCTCTATAAAAGTGTCATTGATTGCATTTTTTATTAAAACAGTGGCCAAATGTTTGTTTATTTTTTTGTTCAACTAGACATATATCTTGGGACAGCCTACAAGGGATCTGAGCTCTAGACTTGCATTCCTTTTCTCGCTTCTGTCTTGGCAAGAACTGGTGTCTCAGTTGGTAGGTAGTTTTTAGAGGCCTGTATTAAAGAAGTAATTGGCCTACATATTAATGGGTTTAATACTCATGCTCATACAGAAGAACCCATTCTAAGAAGTGAAGGCTGAAATAAACAAGAGAATCTTAGGTCGGTGGCTTTCAAACTTGTTTTTTCTCATGACCCAGTTGAAGACAATTATTGAGGCCCTTGACCCAACTTAATAGGACTAGAGTGTGGGCTTTGGGGTGGGGCTGAGGCTGAGAGCTTTTGGGCTGTGGGAGGGGGTTCTAGGTGGAGAGGGGGGAAGTCAGGTCTGGAGCAGGAGGGGCTTACTGCTAACGGCTCTCAGTCAGCTGTACAGCGGCGATGCTGAGGCAGCTTCCTGCCTCTCCTGGCACTGCAGACCATGCTGCGCTGCAGAAGCGGCCAGCAGCAGGTTCCCTGCCAATGGGAGTGTGGAGCTAGTGCTCAGGGCATGGGCTGCTGGCTGCTTCTGGGGTGCAGCGCAACCTGTGGTGTCAGGACAGGCAGGTAGCTGCCTTAGCACTCCCACTGGCCACGCTACAGCAACGAGACCCAGTTCCTGACGTTCTACCACCCAGTACTGGGTCGCAATCCCTAGTTTGAAAACCACTGTCCTAGGTGACAGTAGGGAGTTTTAAAATGTCTGTTTCTCCTGTTTCTGGGTCCATTGTGGCTTATCTAATACACTGGACCTATTCCAAAAGACTAGTGTTTTTTAAAATCGGTAGAGTACTCCTCTCGTTTGGTAATGAACACATACAGATCTCCCTTCTCTGAAATGTGTTCTACTGGTTTCTAAACATCAGTTGGAGGGTCTTCCTCATACAAAGAGGTTGTTGTGCTGTTATGATGCCTGTGTTCAGTATGTTGACTCAGACAGTACTTTGGGCTTATACCCATACCTAATGGAAAACACCTACTTCTCAAGGATAATCCTGCCGACAGAGATTCAAAGGCTAAACTGCTGAAGCAAATCTTCTTACAATAATTAGACTAATTCTGTGCCACACCTTTTTAATTAAGAATTTAATCACTCTGGGTATGGGTGAAGGTTAATAAGTAAACCTAAAACAATTCCTGCCGAGTGTTGTTCACTCTGCACTGTTAGTTTTTTAACAAAGGATATTAATGTTATCTTTACATTTAAGGACCTAACCAGAAATAAGCATAGCTCAACTTCTTCTTTTATGCAAAACTGTTTATAGTGCACTATGTGCTGTCAAAATGTTTATAATCTTATTAACCGCTTCTTCTGCCTAGGACTGCATGTACTATGTGATTGTAAACAGTTCATCACAGTTGTTTGTTATCTGGCAGTATTTCCCCTCTTAATCCAGGTCATTGATTTGTGTGTGAAAAATATGCTTCATAGAACTTATTTGTCTTGATGGTCGTCTTGCATAAGTGAGTGAGAGATGTTAACAAAGGAAGCATGTAGAATAGGCCACTTGAGTTCTCAGAACTGATGGGCTCCAATAAAGCTTAAGACTTTAAAAAATATTTTGTTATTTTTTCCTAGAGAAAATACTTTATTACATAAAAGAGCAAAATCAAGTATTTAGCCATTATTTAAATATCGGTAAACCCAATATGAGTTTTTAATCCAGACCTGTAGATCGGGCCGCATTGGAAGAACCTGAATAAAAGAAGGGGACTGGGATACAGGTGCTATGTTTTGTCTTTTGAAGGAAGCACAGGTTTATATTTTACAATGAACCATGATCAGAAGAGACTACTACTACTACTAAAAAAAAAAAATCAAACACATTTTTCTGATCTGGTGTTTTTTTGTAAATGGGCTCGTTAGGACCTATTGCAATAGAGCTTTCATTAGCTGGGATTGAGAGTTTCTGATCAGTCACATTGTTGCCATCATAGTTCCAAACAAAGTGTGATTTTGTAAGTTATTATTTGTTGTGCTGGTGACTCAAGGCTTACAGGACTCTTTCTTTCAGTGTATGAAGTGGATTGTGTATTAAAAACAATAATGTAATCACCACTGAAAACCAAAACAAAAGAATATCAGTTTAGGGCATCAGACTTTTAAGTCTGATGGGTTTGGGAAGGAATTTCAGGGTTATAACTTCAATTCCGTTGTTTAATTTGCGGCTTACGTGCTGCAAAGCACAATTGTAACTTTTAATACGCATCTGCCTCTGGATAGATAGTACATCTGGTTTAAATTTGGTTCAATGAGAAGCTGCCTGGAGAAGAAATCTTATATTTTAGGTAGCATCTTTTTTTTTTTTTCCCTGAAGGATCCCAAAGCGCTTGATAGTATCTCTCTACAGCCTTTCCCCTCCCCCATCTACTGCTGAAATTAGGCTAGTTCTAGCATTACATACAGGAGCAGTCAGTGCACAGCAACAGCACTATTAAACCATTTAGGACCTAATGTAGAACCACTATTTTATCCTCTTTGAAACATGAAAGGGAATTAACAACAGTAGTTAGCACTGACACAACATTTTTCAGCAGTAAATCTCCAAGCACTTTACAAATAGGGGTTAAACTGTGTCCCAAGCTTTTGGTTTTGCCAAGCTCGTGTACTGCACAATGAACTTGTGAGCAGGCATCTGCTTTGTGACAGGGCCTGACTGGATCATAGTATGGTTCCTACTCACTGATTCAGGCATCGGGCCTTGCACCAGACCCAGTACGCCATGCGTTTTCTCTGTAGTGCTGGTGGTGGAGGCTACATCTTCGCTGTGTTTTAAAACCCAGGGCAGCAAATCTCACAGCTTGTATCTATAGTCATGGGCTTGCATTACAGCACTAAAAAAATCCGTGTAGAGGTTGTGGCTCGAGTGCCAAAGCCCACCCCCATCTCTCCAGGCTTTGGAGCCCCAACTACAACATCTACATGGCTGCTTTTAGCATTCTAGCAAGAGCACAGAGATGAAGGCCTGTCACTGCTGCTGTAAGGTCTCCTGAATAACTGCTCAATGCCTGTTGGAGAGAGCTCTCCCGTTGGCACAATTAAATCACCTCCAACAAGCGGTGGGAGCTATTTTGGCAGGAGAACACCCCCCTCGGACATAGCACTGTCCACACCAGTGTTTTTTGTCAGTCAAGGCTGTTTCCCTCCCTCCCCCGCTCCTGACCAACAAAAGTACTAGTGTAGAGTTAGCCGAAATTACTTTCCTAATGACCATGATACAAAGAGCCAGGAGTAGATCTGAAGTTCCTTGATATCCAGTTTGTAGCACTACATGTTGGTGTACGCTGTCTTGCTTTAATGTAAGACTGTAACATGGAACTATTATGTATTATCACACCCTTGAGGTGGTTGGGGAGCTCCAGCCTGTGACTGTGTCCCCCTTATGCCGCCATGTTCTGTGTTCCCTTCCCTGTGATAATCTAGTCTTCTGGCTGGGTTCTTCATCATCCCTGTCCATTTCTTGATCAAGGGGAGCTGGAAATTCTGTGATTCCAGTGGGGGCTAGACAGCCCAACGTCTCATGGGTCGGAGGAGGGGAATCTAGCCACTCCACTGAGATCCAGCTTCAGGACCCTGTTTGGAACAGCCAGAACCAATCCTTTTTTGCCCCTTGCTCCTCTGAGCTACCTCCCACCTCTCTTCCCTTAGCCTTCACCAGCCGCTTGCCCTGCTTCTCCCTTCCTGAGTGGTGTCTTCTCAGGCAGCTTTTTATCAGTCTGCTGAAAGGATCCTCCCTCCTGGAATCCTACAGTTTCTCTGCTCTCTGCCTTTCTCCTCAGCAGTTCTCCCTCAGACTGAGGTTCTTAACCTTTTATCATGCCCAGATGCTTCCCTGCCTAATTAATGGCCTCCCCGTTGTCATTGAGTTGACTATGCCCAGATATACATGAGATCCTCTCCCTGTGCCCCAATCTTTTCAGAGGATCAGCTACCTTCTGATGAAGCCATGTGAGTTTGGATATGACTCTGAAAATCGGGCTAGTGTTTCTACATTTTCAAAATGTGGCCTAGTGGGCCACTCAAAAGGAACCTCCAGAGCCATGCTAGGGCATTGAGTCATCACTGACTAAGAGAGAAAGCAGGACATCTTTTGAATTGCGTATCTTGCTTCTAGAAACCGTTTGGCTTTTTCCTGCAAGTCTCCCATTCTAGTATTGACCATGGTTACTTTGTGAGGTCTGACTGGATCACAGTCTGAGGCAGTATGGTTGCAGATGGTGTAAAAAGGAAAAAAAAAGTAGCTTCCTTAGTTTTGATCAACCTCTGTCTTTTTCTAGCTCTTTAAACCTCCTGGCTACTTTTCTGCCTATCGCGGATGCTCCCCAGGCCCTCATTGTTCTGTCCTTGCTTTTTTCCTGGCATGTTCTACTATTTCCTCGGCTGTTTTGACTCTTCCAAAAGAGGGGATTTTGTAATACTGTGCTTTCCCCGCTACAAATGAGGGAAGTGCCCTTTGTTTAGGAAAGGTGAATGTCTGGTATAGTGGTTTTCAGCACAGCGGGGGGAATATTGTAGGGTGTGTAACATCACACATTGATCTTGGACCCCTGCTGCCTCCAGACATAGGTATCTTAGTTAAGATTTCTTTTTCTCAACGATAATTTATGTAGCATTCATTTTTCATAGCTCTTGTAAAACGTAGCTTGAAGCTATTAACTTTGTGGGTGTAAGGCAAAGAGCCAATACATTTTACACTTGACTCACAGTAAAACCTCATCTGAAGTTTCATCTGAAGAAGGGGGTTGTACCCACAAAAGCCATCTACATGTTTTGTTAGTCTTTAAGGTGCTGCTAGACTATTCATTGTTTTTTTTTAAAGTTATTCCAGTTACAGACTAACTCGGCTACCCCTCTGAAGCAATAAAACCTTGTATTACAGTTTGGGGGGGGAGGGAGAGAGTTGTGTAAGCTATGACATATATTATCATGGAAACTTCTGAGCATGGGAAAACTGTTTTAAAACTATCAGAACTGTGTGCACACATTCCTATGTGGTGTGTGAGATTGTATTTACAAACATGGTAATATACAGTATTACATTCACTCCTGATTCCAGGAACTTGTTCAGATGCTCGAGAATGCACAAAAGATGTCTGATCAATTGAAGGTCCAGTATGTATTAGAACTGCATGTAGAAGTTTTAGACCTTACCGAGACACTGGACAGTTAAACTAGTAACATTTTTGATAGAAAGCAGTTCAGACATAAATCCACACCTGCACAGTCATTGATAATAGCACTTTATAGGACTTTATCTATTGGGATGTTATCAGTGACATATTGACATATTCATGTTAGGGCCTGGAGTTTCCTGATTTCTAACCTCATCTGCATTAGTGGTTAGTCTCAGGAAATTCATCTGCGTTCCTTTTGCTATAAAGTAAATATAATACAGTGAGGGAGCTGTTAGAGAATGGTATTTTTATAGTATTTTAATGTAAGACATTCTTTGTTATTAGAATTTGAAGAATTTTCAAGTTATATTGAGTCACTTTAAAGCTATCACTAGCATTAAAAAAAATTAACAGATTCAACTATCCCTTTACCATACCCTTAAGAAATTCATCCTATTGTGACTTTGCCTGACAAAATAATGTCTCGTAAGATGTACACCTCCAGGACCTGTTTCTTTGCTAATGAAACAGACATAGCTGTCATGTGTAAAATCAGCATCAAATTAATCTGTGGATTTATTTTTGAATCGTGCTATCTTTTCATTATCCTTCCTATTGTCCGTTGGGTAGCTGTTAATACACAAGCAACATTCCACTGTACCCTTTAACACTTAGTTGTACTGTAGATTGTCCATTGGTCCAAGAATGTCTTAGTACATTTAAATCTTTTCCCCGAGAACTTATCCTCTAAAGTAGGTGTTTTGTTAACAGTGGGAAAGTACAGAGAACTGAATGAATGTTTACAAATGTTAACTCCATTCATATAATGTACTTAAAATTTAGGAAGCTTTTTAAACTCCTAAGATTCTAAACCGCTACTGAGAGATGTAAGGAGTCAATTTTCTTAGTGTTTTAACCACATTACTCTAATGACAGTCATGTGATTACAAGCCTGCTTTACTAATTTTATCTCAATGTTTAAGATTCCTAACACTCTCCAATAAAAGAAAATAGAGGTCTGCTCCCATTTGGAGTAAGACACAGTTTGGTTTTCTTGATTATTCCAAACAATTTGAACAGTTTCTAAAGTCATATTTGAGGGAGAGTTAAGTTTAACCTTTGAGTTTGACATGGAGACTCTGAAATGATACACTTTGGTCAAACGCTTTTCTTGTCTTTAGGATTAAAAGTTTCTGTGGAATTCTGAATGTGGCAAACTGCAACTCTTCTCACTTCATCCATGTTCCTTTCAGTGCCCTTATACAGTTTGTGTCTCCTTCTATATTGTTGAACTCCACTGCAAATATGTTGAACTCCACTGCAAATATGCTACACATATTTGCAGTGGAGTTCAATGATATTGTAAGTTAAACCTCTCTAGCCCAGCACCCTTAGGACCTGACTGATTCTGAACCAGAGAGTTTGCTGAATCACAGGAGGTCAATATTATCTAGCAGCATTACCAACACTTTCATTGCTTACTAGGCTCTTAGAAGACATGCAGGGGTAAATTAGAGCTAAGCAGCAGCACAGAACACTGAGAGCCAAGACTGGTGGCTGTAAACCAACTTTATGGGACTCTGAGAAACTTGGCCACATCCATGATAAGCGGACATGCAGCTAACTAAAATAATGCCAGACCACAGATGTTGCTGGACTAGAGAGATTCAACATATACTACAAAATGGGGGATCTGTAACTCTGATTCAGTACTTTCTTTGAAGCTGGTCATTCTTAGAAGTCCTTTATTCAATGTTTAAATGAAAAGCCTTAAAATATGACCACAATTTGTAGGAGACCAAATAAGTTTAAATTTTTATAAAATAAATTTAAATGTAAAAACCTAATGTTTTGCAAATTTGGACTACCAATAGTTGACATATAGCAGATCACATACGTAGGTTCCATCTGAGTTACCTCAGGTTTAAAATGAATCCCCGCTGACCACAAGGAGCTAGAGTTTGGCTTTAAACTAATTGGAGAGCCATTCCAAAGTGTAGGATGTACTTATTCAAATAAATCTCCTTATGGATGGCCAACTCCATAGGCTTTTTTTTTTTTTTTTTTTTTTTTTTTTTTTTTTTTTTTTTTTTTTTTTTTTTTTTTTTTTTTTTTTTTTAAATAAAGGTTTCTGGTCCAGCTACATTTCTTTTAAATAGGTCAGCCAAGATTTGTGGCCTTTCACAGTACAGAATCCGGCAGATGATTTTAGATGAATAGACCCCTCTGCTCTAATAGGAAAGTGGTAATTTGTTTATATCCCCTAAGGAAGCTCACATTGCATTGGGCAAAACGTCAGGAATGATTTTAAAAAAAGAAAAAAAAATGGCGAGTGCCCAATAGACAAAATACATCTTTCTGTAATGAGTCTCTTTGAACTGAAGTGATTAATTTACTTTTGTACTAGGCTGTAGTGGAGACTAATTTTGGTGCTTTGAAATATCTTTCTGGCATACAGTTTTAGGTGACATCAACTGTACTGTTGAAAATAAATTCATTACAGATCTTTTGCACAGTGCCAGCTCTATAGCTTCCCTAAATAATTATTTAACTGGTGATGAAGCTACATGTTCTAAACTCTTTTCCTACAACGTGGGTTATGAACTAGTTTTCTAGAAACCCATTTTTTTTAAGTCAAATTTTCCATCTAGAACTAAATTCATTAAATCACTAAAGGCTTGCACCATTTCCCTGTATAATCATTTCAAAATAACTGGCCTTTTCAACCACCAAAAAGGATGCAGTCTTGACACGTAAATGGGAAACAGATTGTGTTTTTTGGCTGATACTGTGGTGCTGGTTTAGATGTTGGTTCAGTCAACTTCAGTCTTAGATTACAAGATTTGCAAATTAAAGGAAAACCAAAAAGGAAAGAACATCTGCGTAAATTCTGTCGTTGTGGAATTACGTGTAGGCATGCCCACAACGCTTCTGGTTTTTGGAGGGACAATAAAGTTGTCACACCAAAAAGAAAGCATTGATGGGCCTCAGAACATCTTAAAAGATAAATTTTAAGTGGTGCAAAATCTAAATAAAAAAAATCTGTGAAATGTATGCATTAACTCCTCCCCAATCCAATGCATTTTTTCCCTATAGTAGATCTGTGGGGAAAAATGGCATTAATGTGTAAAGGGGGAAGCTTAGCTCATACAAAAGCCAAATGATTCTTGCTGATTTCTGTTTGTTTATTTACAGTGTACTTGTGTGTGTCTGCTTGCACCTACGGGCTTATCTAGTCTGGCACCCTCGGGACCTCAGCAGTTCCAAACCAGAGAATTTGCTGGACCATAAGAGGTCAATATTGTTTAGCAGCATTACCGACACTACCACTGTTTACTGGGCCCTTGGAAGACATGTAGGGCTAAATTAGAGCTAAGTAATAGCACAGAACACTGAGAGCCAAACTGGTGGCTGTAAACAAACTTTATGGGACCAAGGGAAACTTGGCCACACCCATGAGAAGTGGACATCTGACTAACATCATGCCAGACCATGGATGGTACCAGACCAGAGAGTGATAGACTAGAGAGGGTCAAGCTGTATTACTTAGGAGCAGTACTTTTTCTGTAAGAAAAAAGCTGCTGGTACTTTGGGGCAAAGTTGTTGAGAGGGAAAAAAAACAACAACCCATCGGGGGCCGAAATGCAGTCGTGGCCCCTTTAAGAGCCAGAGTGCTGTCCTGGGAGCTGGGGGGGGGGGGGGGGGGGGGGGGGGAAGAAACCCGCTGCGCGTCCCAAACAAACTTCCATCAGGAGCTGAGCAGCCCCAGGAAAACAGGTGCCAGTACGCACGGGGAAAATCCCCTTCTCTGTGGGCTGGGAAAATAGGTGACGGTACGCCATTCCAGGCCATACCATAAAAAACCACAACAACCCCTTTGGGAGAGAGATAGACGCTGAACCTGGGATATAGCCTGTAGAGTGAGGGTGCACCTGAGCACTAAATAAATGGCATCCTTTCTGGGGATGTTTGAATTTCTCTGTCAGCTGAGTTCCTAAAAGGCCTCTAAAGGAATGGGATAGCTCAGAAAGCCAGGTGTGGTAGAGTGACCTCTGTCCACAAAGGGGTTTGGAAAGCTAATCAGTGGTTACGCATGTATAGTGCCCTCCTAGCAGCTGAATCTTCTACCTCCTTCTGTAACAGTGGAAAAAAATGTTTGTCTTTCGTTTTTATTTCCAGTGGCCATTTTATTAGGTCGTTGGGGTTAGCATATGCTCGGGCAATAATAATTTTAGGTAAATACATGCCCACACAGATGGGACTACTGCAGCAGAGTTGCATCTGTATATCAATCGAGACAATTTAGCCCTTATTGTCCCAACTGACTCACAAGCAAATGCTGGCGAAACGGTGTGAACAGTTTAGCCTGACGGTGGTATTTATCATCAGACAGTGACTCATGCCATAGCAGACAAAAATAGTTTCTCCAAAGAACTTTGGGCTCTACCACAGCAATGTTGTAACGCTCCATATTGCTGCATGTATCCCAAGTGCTCTGTATAAATGTGAGGAGAGAGAGTTGCTGCCTTCAGAAGTTTACAGTTTACACATGATAGAGGTACAAGTATTGCTGGTTAGATGAGCAGTAGAAGTTTTCACCATTACTGTTTCAATATTCGTAAATTTTAAAGTCCAAAGGTAACTTTATGACCAACTCCTCTGAAATCCTGTATAACATAGGCCAAAGACTCTCTCAAAATAATTTCTGAATCTGGAGTGATTTGAAGAATGAAACAGAGGTCACTTAAGTGCATGAGAAACAAGAAGCATAGGATGTGGCATGAAATAAAGTGCAGAGTTGGAAAAGGAAGTGATGGAAAATCTGTGACTTAGCTAATGTAATTTTACATTTTTCTGTTTTGAGACATCTGTTTACAAGACTAAACAACTAGTGCAAGCAGCTTTTCAGGAAATATGTAGTTACTGTGATTGAAACCTACTAACATGTTAATACTGGTTTTATTCAAGAAAATGTTTGGAGAAGTATTTACATTTATTAGAAAGCTGGTTGTTTTTTTTTCCAGGAAAAATATAAAAATGTTATTTTAAACCAAGTTTTAATAGCATCTTGCCTTAATATTTGAAGATTTTATATGAACCCATCTTTTATCTGGCAACTAGCTTTTCTTCTGGTTGATACTGTAAAATCAGCATTCAGATCTCAGAACCCATGTTTTGTAACTTCTAAAATTAGCTAACTGTAAAATGATTTGGAAATGACAAACAGCATAGCATTCTTGCAGGATTGCCTGGGAGAAGAATATTATTGACGATGAATTAAGTTGTTGTTCACAGTTTTCACACTGCTCTGAGTAACCCTCTCTGATACATTTTAACTGAAATGCCAGCGCAAATACAGTGGTTATGCTTCGGAGCCATTAGGTTATACAGGGATTGAATCAGGGGGTGAGGTGGGTGTATCCACTCATTAAGAAAATAAAATATAGCACACTTTTTACCTTTTTAAAATTTAAAATGACCCATAAAATAAAAAAAATGAATTGGACAGATGATTATGATTTTTATTATATTTGGACACCATCAAGTAAGTTTCATAAAGTCTGTAAAAATATTAGCAGTCTTTTTTGTTTTCATAAAACTTGGTATGATTCACAAAATCCTGTAAATTCTTTCTTGTCACCACCCTTGTTATTCACAGCCATCATCATGGTGGTTAAAAAAGCTTTAAATTAAAACCTGATCCCTTTCAAGGAATTAAATACTTGGAAATGGCATGTTTGCTTCATTTGGAGCCCTGGATCCTATAGTTTGTAGAGCAATTACTAGACCTCTTTTGTCCTTTTTAAAACATTTTTTTTCCCTCTAGAGGTGATACAGCTTTTTTTCTTCTCCCTAAAATCTGAAATGTACGATGACCTCTTACAGGTAAAAGTAGAGTCCTCCTATTTTATGCGCTATCATCACTTGGAGGGAATTTACTCCAAAGGGATTCACTTGGTACTGTGAGAAATCCAAGAAGCTTTATCCATGGCGTCATGCTTTGTTGTATCATCTGCAAAGCTCTCTTCCAGTTCCAGCAGATGAAAGCGACATCGTTGTCACTGGTTAATATAGGAATTGTACTTTTTTTGTCTTTACAGATCTTGTGGCAGTTTTTATAAACATGAGAAAATCAAAACCCATGAATATAGTACTGTAGGCTCCCAAAATGATGTTGCATTTTATTGCTAGAGTATGCACTAAAGATAGCAACCTGTCTATATTTTTTTTAAAGTTTAAGATTGGATTGGTATCCTTTGGCTGCGTCTAGACTGGCCCCCTTTTGCGCCAAAGGCATGCAAAGGAGGCCA
>JANRFK010000867.1:18157878-18172403 GCA_030068395.1 Apalone spinifera
ACTGGCCTCCTTTGCATGCCTTTGGCGCAAAAGGGGGCCAGTCTAGATGCAGCCATTATGTTTATTTTTATAGTCCCTTTTAACAATTACATCAGTTAAATTATAAGAAAATTGAACGTACAGTTTTGAAAAATCTCTTATAAATGCACACATCCAAAGAGAATCTCTTCAGTGGAATACCTGGTATGTCGATAATGAGGGTCAGAAGGATCTGAGGCACTGAAATGCTAAAATCAATGTTGGAGCCTGGCTCAATCTGGTAGAACAGACTTGATCTATAATAAGGAATAACATGTGGATTAAAGTACAGTATAATGATAATCCAATGGCAGATCATCCAAGGAAGCAAATGAAAATTTTGGGGTTAAATGTTGGCCAATAAATAAGAACCTTGAGTATTTCAGAATTTGGAAAGGTCTGATTTATGAAACTGTTAATAAGCTAAACTATTCTAAGGGTACATGTACACTGCATGATTATTTTGGGCTACCCCTCATCTTAACAAGCCATCCGTTATTTTGAAATATTTTTCAAAATGACGGGCACGCTATTTCGGCATCACAGTAACCCTCATTCCACTGTGTAGATGCGCCAAATTTCATTCCTGTGTAGATGCGCCAAATTTCATTCCTGTGTAGATGCGCCAAATTTCAAAATAGCCTATTTTGAAATTCAATCAAAAGAAGATACGCCAATTGCGTATCTTATTTCAAGTTTAGGGTGCTGTGTAGATGCACCCCAAGTGATTTTTGGGGGAGGGAGAAAAGGGGTAGAGAGGAGAGGGTAGAGAAGCTTTCCAGGTTAGAGGAGCAATAGTTTTATTCTAGTATTGGTTATTGGCTTCCTCCAAATGCATTATGGGAAGGGGAAGAAGTAGTTTAATGTTAAATGCATAGCAAAATAAAAACAGCTGGAGTGCATACCTTACCCAAGTCACTTGTCAAAAGAAGCACTACAGGGGAAAAGATAGTTCAGAGTGCCATTACAGGCAAAGCTGCTGGTTCTAGGGCCACTTTAAATGCCACTTTGAATTATTCAATAGTGTAAATGCTATAAAGTTAATTAGAAGAGGAACAAACTCTACAAAGATAAATGTGTTTTCAATATGGTTCTCAGGGAGGGTACAGTAGAAACCAGCGAATAAGAGGAAATTTATTTCTGGCAGCACTCTAGACATGGAACTGTGGTTGAACTTTTTACCCTAATTACGTCCCCGCTAATGCCTGCAGCGGTCTGGAATCAAAGCGGCCCTTCAGGCCCTGGAAAGTCTCTGATGTGGCCAGCGTTTGTTGTGTGATGAGGGTTACTTAAGGAAAAAAATGGAATATTGTGACAGGATTTTTCAAAATTTCTCAGTTACCACCCACCTCACTTGTTGCCTACAAAAATAGAGTAATTGTTTGCATCTGTGTGTTTTTGTCTGTCTTAGAAATAACTGTTATAAATCAATGTGACACAAACCCAAAGAAGCTTTTTCAGGATAGTGTTTTGTTCACTCAGTATGTGTTTTAGGGTTGTTTTTTGTGTGTAATGTTGCCATCACCTGTAAG
Source organism: Apalone spinifera (assembly GCA_030068395.1). Taxonomy (NCBI): domain Eukaryota; kingdom Metazoa; phylum Chordata; order Testudines; family Trionychidae; genus Apalone; species Apalone spinifera. Next base: position 18,159,429 of record JANRFK010000867.1, read on the forward strand.
AGTAACTTAAAGAACCTTGCAAAATAGCCATGCTTGAAATGTCAAGGATGATATTTAGATTTTATTCTGTGACTACTAACATTCGTACGTGAGTTACTTTTAGACAAAACTTTTTCAATTTACCTTTTTAAATTATTTTTTGAGAAAGTAAGGTAATTGTTCGTCATGTAATTAATTCTTATTTTGAAATGTACTTGTAGTTAGCAGGCCAAATGAATTTTCTGCAGTGTCTTAGCATTATACAAATGCAGCCACATATGCAATATTTGTCACATAAATATGCTCAGTCAGAGCTGAGTTTTTGGTTTCTGTCACTATCTGGTGCATTGCCTCCTGTAGTAGTGTCTTTGGCTTTCAAAATTATACCCAATTATACTTAAGAGCATGAATACATTAGGGAGTTACTGTGCAATAATAACTCCCAAAATAACAATTTTGAAATAGCACTATTCCTCTTCACAAGCAGGAGTTATTTCCAAATAACAAGCGTAATAGTGTGGATACTTGTCTTATTATTTCGAAATAATTCCCTAGTGTAGACATGCCCTAAGTAATTGCTGGGCACAAACATTCATTTGTAGATTAAAATGGTATTATTTAAATCACTCTGGGGTACGTCAAAGGATCATGAAATATGTAATGTTTGAAATTTTCATGAAATTCCAATCTCTAGTACATTTCTTCAGTAGTACCTTTTTATTCTTGACACATTTGAAAATATTATAATTGCTGTTGACTTTAACTGAATACATAGATTTTGGTGGCTATTGGAAATTTGTATAAAATTATACATACAGTAATATGGTACAGCAGAGTCAGATATGAACCAATTGACCCAAAACCTCTCCAATTGTTTTCTATACCATAAAGGAGTAATAAAATAAGAAATTTTTAAAAATGGCTAAAAATGTAAGTGCTATCTATTCCTTGTGTTTGAATTTCACTAAATAATACATTAGAAATAGCTCTTAAAATACAATGAGAGATTTATTCTATGTAAAATAAAGTAAGGCCATAAAAGATTAACTGGAGGACTTGGCCAGTGGGAGCAGTGCTCTGTTCCAGCGGCCCAGCCAGCAGGACCCGGGCCACGGCAGGCTGGCGAGGCTGGAGCAGCTCCTTCAGCTGTAACTGGTGGTTAATTGGTTAAATAAATTGTTTAATCTATTAATTATTTTAGGTGGCTTTTCCATCCCTAAAATAAAACATACAGAAAACTACATTTAAAGATCCTTAGTAAGGGTGCAAAGTTCAAATACTCAAAAGCTAGGGAAAGCAAGAAAGAATCATAGCATAATAGAATGGAAAGGAATCTCAAGAGGCCATCAAGTCCAGTCCAAGACCAGTTAGTATGTCATGTCATACTAACACACACATAGTTTGTCTTTTTTTGGAGTCTTTAGACTGACTACACGGAACGCTGCCTTTAAGCTCCTAGAGTAACTGATAGCAGTAGTAGCTTATCTTCTCTGTGGCACAGCTCTAGAGAGAGATGGGAAACATTGCTAGTGGGTTTCATAGATATTTGCTGACAGCAGAGGGCCGGTGAGACTCCATGATCTTGGTTTCTATTGCAGGCTCCGGAGGGAGTGGACGCTAACTGGTACACTCTTCTGACCATTCTCTCAAAGTGTGGTCCCTTCTCCCCTATCTTTTCGAATATTGCATCACCCAAGTCTTCTCTTCCTCACCCTGGCTCATTATCCGGCTTTCTACTCCTCACTTTTCTTGTCCCATTTCCAGTCTGTCCCCTCTTCCCCCAGTACCTAGACCTCATCTCCAAGTTCAGCCAATTCCAGCCCTCTCCCCAACTGCATCACTGTTTTTTCTCTTACAGCCCCACTGTCTTCAGATACAATTGCCAGTGACATCTTGGAACCCCCCCTTTAAAGTTAATGGACAGGTGCCATTGTGAGGGCATGACCTGAAGAGAGTGGCATTGCAAAGGTGTTGCTGTAGTATGGTGCATTTTGTGTGTGCGATGGTAACAACTCAGTGTCACTGGAAGAGCCCAAGGCTGGTGTGATGGACTGACAGAAAACGCATTTTGGACATTTATTATTGTTTTCAATTAGAGCAAATATGTTCTATAAACCGTGAAATTATGTAGATCTCATAAGGGACACAGTAAATAACATTCTGATAATAGTGCCGAAGAGTTAGGTAGGATTTTCAAAAGAACCCAAGTTCTAAGTTACACAAGTTCTCTGGATTTTCATCCTTTGTGCTTTTGGAATTGTAGTTTTAGTCATTCTGTATAAGAGGACATAATATACAAAATATACAGAATTAGTGTGTATATATAGTGTATTTAGTAGGGATGTGAAAGTGTAACCATGAACACGGTTACATGCAGGCTTCCAGTACGTGCAGGGAGCTGGCTTAAAAGCTGGCTCCCCGTGTGCATCGGCTCCTGGGAGCCACCTCCCCTCCCCCCCGGTGCTGCTGCCTCTTATTTTTTTAAGCTGGCTCTCCATGTGCCCTGGCTCCCGGGGAGCTGACTGGCCCCACCACATGTAAACATGTAACTGCTGAAATTTCCAGCTGTTACCCATTTACTTAATTAACTGCATTTTAACATTCCTAGTATTTACCAACAGTGATCTATATTAATTCTCCAAGTCTCTTGAATACTTCCTAAATGTCATTGATCAGAAAGTATTGTCTCTTGAAGTGTGCTTCAGATTAACAAAAGAAGTGTGACTATTGATTTGCCGTTTTATGTCTATTGGCAGACTGAAATTGCAGTGCCTGCCTTAGCTATAAAGCCTTCCGCGGCTCCGCAAAACACTGTGCTGGCTTTGTAAATGCCACCTGTGCTAGCCTTAGAGCCAGTTATTAGAGCTGCAGCTTCCAGAAATCCCATCGTTTCCTATTAAGCTGTGGCAAATGGTAGTCTTTCATTATACAGAAAGCTTCTGTATTTTGTTTGTCATGTTGATCATATCTTGCATGTAGTTGGACAGCAGTCTGTCATTCTGTAAAAAGAAATAAACCAGTAGCATGTTAGAGTTCCATCATATAAACAATCTGCTCAGGTGGCTCACGTTCCATTTGGATAAGATGTGTGTTTTTTTGTTTTTTGTTTTTTTAACAGAAATTACTTCAGGGTAAAATAAATTAAGATTTTTACAACCCCTGATTTTAATCTGTAACCGACTCAGGAGCAGAATCGAGATTGCTCAGATTTGAACTTTATATTCTAGCCACAGAACCATCCTAGCTCATATTCTTAGAAGAGTTATAGAAATATATATACACAGACACATGCTCATTCACGTCATGATCACAGGCGGACCAAATCTGCTCGGCTCACCCAGAAGTCTGATCTGCTTATGCTCAAAGAGCAAAACTTGGCCCAGTGGTTATGTCCCATAGTGCTATAAATAACTACATTTTTATATTGGATTTTCCACGTACAGTACAAGCTAAAAATTGCAAAATTGTCTTGGGGGAGAGTTATCCTCAAGTGCCATTCGATATACAAACATGATTGGAATATGAAAAAAATATGCTTCTATTAAACCACTTGTATGACCTGATCCTGGTTCCGTCTATGATTTAAATGTTGATTTAGAGTGCCAGACCTGCTAGATGTAGGGTGATTCTGTTTTGAAGGACTTTGAGTTTTCCTTTTTTTTATCATAGTCCATATTAAATTGCTTATCACCTTCTATTAACTAATCCAAAATATGATGAGACAGCAGCATTTTGTGACATGTGGCATGTCTCAGTGGAGTGGAAAGCGTGTTTCACTCTGGGTTTTCAACTGAGGCATGCCACAGCTGAAAGGCCAGCTTGTGCTATACTTTACACTTCAGTGACAGGCATGCCACATGTCACACAATTCAGCAATTCAATGCTATAAAGTGCTGCTGTCTCTGTGGGGCACGGAGTATTGGTTGGCTCTATGTAATGTCATACACTGGAACAATCTATTTGGCTTTGAGTTATTAAGTGGAAAAAAAATGGGTAGAAAGCCTGTCCAGATCAGATAACCGGAACGAGTAATGCGATGGGCAGAATACATGGTACAGGTTGAACCTCTCTAGTCCAGCACCCTGATCGGTGCTGAACCAGAGAATTTGCTGGACTATCGGAGGTCAATATTGTCTAGCAGCATTACCAACACTTCCACTGATTACTAGGCTCTTGGAAGACGTGTTAGGGGTAAATTAGAGCTAAGCAACAGCACAGAACACTGAGAGCCAGGACTGGTGGCTGTAAACCAACTTTATGGGACTGCGGGAAACTTGGCCACATCCACGATAAGTGGACATCCAGCTAACTCAAATCATGCTGGACCATGAATGTTACTGGATCAGAGAGTGCTGGATTTGAGAGGTTCAACCTGTAGCAGAAATGCACATATTCATAGAAACACATTCTATAGTGTTGAAAAGGCAGAATATGAGAATTGCCTTCCTCTCCTCAAGTGGAGGATTAAGTTGTGTATGATCTAGGGATGTGATAGTGTTAATCGGTTAATGCTATAGAATACACACATTGTCCACGGGGAGCTGGGACCCTCCGCGGACAGGGGCTGTGGTGCCTCTGTCAGTGGGGAGCTTAGGCCCCTGTAGACAGGGCTTGCTGCCATGAAGCAGCCTCTGCCTGCGGTGGGCCAGGCTGACCACGGACAGAGGCTGCTTTGCTGCAGCCTCTCTGGCCCCACCTCCCCGTGGGCGAGGGGAGAAGGTGACACCATGGAGCTTGTGCCAGGGGGAACTGGCTTTTGAGATAGCTCCTGCCCAGCATTGGCTCCCGCCTCCCCCATCCCTTGCTGCCTCTGATACAGAGGCAGCAAGGAGTGTGCGTGGAAATGTGAGTTGTCAAGATTAACCGATAAGCCTAGGCTATTATCAGTTAATTGAATACTCGACTACTCATTTATATCCATAATCTGGAATGTGTCTGTAATGCATAGATCCCAACTTTAGCACATTACAGTGGGCTGGTAGCCCCCTTGTGTCACAAATGGGAGACCTATATATTACCGAGCAGCTTTATGATTTCCTGCCTGGAGATTATCTGGTTTCAGATATTACACTTCAACAAACACAGATCCGTACCTTGCTGCTGCATGATTGTTGCATGAAGTCTGCACTGTCTCCCTTCCCCTCCCCCAAACAAACTCTCCCTGTATTTTGTTTGTATGGTCTGAATTGAGATGGAAAGCCTTTTGTAGCTGGGACAAGGTTATTTGTGTTTTATATAATGCCTCAAACATTGATGCTGCTATGAGAAATGCCATATCTGGTCGCTGGATGGTGCACATATGTTCTATGCATACCGTGTTCTAGTATTACACTAAAGTGGATGCACTTGATCTTTGGTAGGGAAGTGCTGGCCTTGCCACTTAGAAGCAGCACTTGACAACTGATTCATGGAATGATAGTTACAACAACTTCACAGGAGTCTCTACATCCAATCATCTTGACTGAAAGTATCAGCCAGTTAGTTATGGATAGTGCTAAAACTGTAAGGAAAAAGCCATCCCTGGATTATGAGTACAGAACAGTTATAACTCACTAATCTATCCATGGAAAGAGCATGGTATTTTCTGACTGGGTAGTAGAAGAAATATATGTCAACAGTTCTTTTAAAAAGTTGACTTTATCTAATTATTAACATTAAATAGGAGAAATGTCCATATTATATGTATTTGTACTTTTGTATGAATGCTATATCTCCACATTCATTGAATTCCAAACACTTTCGCATGTTCACTATGCATGTAAAGAGTTCTGGGGGGGATACAGGAATTCCTGACATCGCAAAGGTTTTTTACTAATAGGAATTAATAATCTCTTCCAAAGATGTACTTCTGTAAACTTTTTATTAGTTAGATATCCTTTGCCATATCTCTTTAACTACATTTTATGTAAAAGGCTAATAGATAACATAAATAGATCTCTGACCTTTAAATGAACTTGCAAAGCAGGATAAAGTAATAGGCAAGCAGATTTAACACACAAGTACATACGTGCATTTTGATTTTATATTAAAATATATGCACTAGGGATGTAAGCGACTAGTCAACTACCCGATAAGCCTAGGCATATCAGGCCACTTGACTAGTTGCTTCCTCCCCCTTGCTGCCTCTGTATCAGAGGCACCAAGTGGGGAGGGGGAGCAGGAGGTGGTGCAGGGGGAAACTGGCTTAAAAGAACCGTCCCAGCACCATCTCCGCAGGGGCACAGGGTAGGCAGAGGTGCAGTGGTGGAAATGAGCAGGGACGAAGCAGCCCCCCCCCCCCTTGTGCAGGGTCCCAACTGCTGCGCCTCTCCCTTTAAAATGTACAAGAGCTGTTGGGTGCCTCTTATACATTTCAAAGGCAGAGGTGCAGCAGGATAGCAAGCACCCCTCCTTGACTAATCGAGTAGTCGATAGAATTTCCATCGACTACTCAATTAGCTGATGAATCGAAATTTAACACATGGTTTAAAATATATTTGTCTGCTGTGCTTGTAAATGTTGGGAAAATATTGCAGAACTTGATTTTTTTAATGATCTGCAAATACCTTTATTTGGTGGAGTTTTTGTCTTTTGATACAATTGAATTTTTCTAATTATTGCTTTTGATAGAGATAGAATAGACATAAATTACACAACATGGGAAATAAACATGGTTATCTTCCATAAGTTAAAACAAGGCAGCTAAACGTGTCTGTTAAAAGTTTATGTAGTGCCATACCTTGCAAGGTATGGTATGGCATTTCATAAACATTTAATAGACACAAATTATTATTATATTGGTGGTTTATAAATTGTGGAAGAGAGGGTGTGTGTGTGTGAGAAGTATGGTTACTTTTATCTGAGAACGGGTAATATCATTTTATAGATAGAGGAAATGAGGTATAGATGGGTCTAATGAATTTTCAGGAGTACAGGAAAAATTACCATTTGACATTGGAATACAATCTCGCTCTATTTTTGGACCTATCCATGAAAATTTAGGAAACAAGACTGTTACTTTGCAAGTCAGTGAATCCATAAAATGTAAAATGACCAGCACTGGTATTTAAGTATTGGTGTCAGTCCATGTACAAAGTTTAACACCTTAAGAGTTGCCTTGACCTGCCTCGTGAATTGTCCGCTAAGGACGTGGACAGACATGTTGCCTTCTTTGCTCACTCTCCACACCTTTTTTTTTTCCCCCTCGTGCTTGTAACTGTCAACATGAATGGGTGTATGTAAGCATAGCTCTGTGCCTACTTCATTCCTTGGCTCGGGAGGAATAGTTTATTTGAATACTGTGCACATAATTGCTTATATAGTATGAATCAGGATATGAGTAGTTGGGGTTTTGGCTAAGACACACCACTTCCTTTTTTTCTGCTCTCTCTCTCTTTCACAAAACCGGCACAGTGTTCTTTTCCCATATTATTTTTTTTCCTAGCTAGAACTCAGGTCCTGTGTTTACCTATTATAGAGCTGTTTCTGTAGCGCTGATGGCTTGTTCTTACAGTTTTTCCAGCATATGTGCAGATATGAAGGCAGCTTTTAGCCCCTCCATCCTTTGTGGAGGGATGTGGGTAGAGGATATGCAAGTTTCTGTGTTATTTGTGTGTTAGATTTGTTCTATGTAATTAGTAAAGATAGATACAAGTATGGCACTTGATCTTTTGGAGTCTAATTCAAATAATGTAATGCTAAATCAAATATGTTCCCTTCTTCTATTTAAAGGATTGGATTTAGTAACATATGCCTGTTTGGAGCAGCTTTTTCTTATTTAAAAATAAGAAAATGACTTCCATGCTTCTTGCTATTTGTGGTAGGTTTAAAATGTCTCTGCTGTTTTTGTGTTTCACTGATACATGCATGTTCTTGGAAAATGTCATTTAAAAAAAAATACCTTATTCTGGTTAACCTAACATTGGATGATTTTGTTAAATATCATGAATAAAAGTAGCACATTCTAATGTGTATAGTGAAAAACCTGAAATAATCAAAAGCAGTTACTTGAAATTTTGATTAAATTTTTTTTAAAGATGTACTAACAGTTTATAACATCCATCAGTATTTTAAGAAAGCACCTCTCTCCATAAATGTGTAGAATCCTAAAGATTGCATAGTAAACCTGACAATATCTCTTTCTATATAAAAAGGTTTTTCTTGCCAGATGATAGAATGTTCCTGCTGGGCGACAGAATGACATCCTCATGTAATCAGCATCAACAGGCTCTCTCAGCAAGTGAAAGTGAGCCGGGAGGGGGGGAGGATGGTGGTGGTATGTGTGTAGGTGAGCATAGCAAGCACAGGGCGCAGCCCCCAGTATAATTTTATTTTTTAGGTCTTTTCAAAGTTGCAGTGCTTTGAAGTAGGAATGTTAAAAAGTGGGTATTTAACTAATCGAGTAGTCGATAGAATTTTTATGGACTATTTGTTTAGTCGATAAACAGCCAGTTCAGTCCCGGCTCCTGCAGGGTCCAGGACCAAACCCCGCTGCGACTCTGCAATTGAAGAGATAGTAGGAGCCAGGTAGCAATGGGGCATGGGGGGTGGAGGGCCAGGTGGCACTGCAAAGACTGTGCTGGGGGGAGCCAGCTTTTAAGCTGGCTCCCCCCAGCACTGGCTCCTGCTTCCCCCCTTCCCGCCCCCCCCCCCCACCCTGCTGCCTCTGATACAGAGGCAGCAACGGGTAGAGGAATGTGAGTAGTTGATTTGACTACCTGATAAGCCTAGTCAACTACTCCCTTACATACTTTGAAGCACTTTTTCCATATAACTTTCTAGCATTTGTATTCCTCGTTTAAACAAAAAGAAACCACAAACAATAAAGATATTGTACACAGCAGTTTTGTGAATTGAAGAAATTTAATTAATGTCACTGCCCATATTAAACAAGCAAAATATCACTAAAAAAATGAAATGCAGCCACTGAGTGCTAGTATTGTGAAAGCTGTTGGCAGAAATTTCCTTTCTTAATAGAAGAGTAGTTTACCAAAGAAATTCAGCATGTCCAGGAAGGGCTGGAGCAATGACAGACATATTCTAATAGTTAGATTTTTTTTTTTAAACAGAATCAAGATTGCTTTGCTGAAAATTAAATTGTGCTTCAAAATAGAATAATCAAATAAGGCCACCTGACATCATTCTGAAACTAATGGCAAAAGAGCTTTTTTTTTTTTTTTTTAAATTATAAAACAGACTTTCATAGACAGCTGCCAAAGGGAAAGAATGGTTTCCAGATTTTTTTTTTTAATTCATACTTTTTCTGGTTTTGTGTGAATTATTGATAGATATGTCATAGCTCTGTGAGAGAAATGACAAAATGTTTGATGCTTTCAACTGAAAATAGTGGAGTTGTAATAGTATAGAAACTTGGTTCACATGGCTAGTTTTAATCTTATAGCAGTAGAATATACTAGTTCGGGTGAAAGAAAATGCATTAATCCACACATGTAACTTGCTCCAGTTTTTTAGCAATATGTCTCAGAGTAGCTCCAATATGTGAAATATTTCTATAGATGTCATTGGTATTACTCCTTAAAGGTAAAATCCGACTTGTCACACTAAAGTACAGAGTGCGACCATGAGGTACAGTATTATTTTCGACAGAACTTTGGTAAATATACTGGTCTATTAAATACTAAAATTACACTTGTCAAAATACATGATCCGATTACACTTGGTGACACCTGTCTGCTGCTTTGTCGTGCCTGCTCACTCTCTGCTCACTGAAGTCAACAGGCGTCTGTCCATTGACTTGGGTGGAGATTAGGGCCCTTCTTAATTTTCACAAGTGAGTTATTTGCAAAAGATGTTCCATTTACCTCTGCTGTGTCCAACTCATATGGAGTCATGGTTGAATCCGGGGCTTTTAAATGTTGATTTCTATTTTAAAAAACTAAACATTATTGAAAAAATTGTAATGTCGCATTAGAAATGTCACATTGATTAAACATAAATCATAAGTTGATTTGCCATAGATGTATTTGCTGGTAGATTGTTTTTTCCAACTATACAGAACTCTTCCTGCTATTTATGCTGCCTTGCACATTAGTGCATAAAATAACAGGTCATTATATGAAGAAGGGAAATAGCCTTTTTCCAGCTGCTGCTTGTAAACTGATCCCTGTCTGAGGTGCCAGCATAGATGCACTACATGTCCCTCTCTGTATCTGAAATTGTATCATCCTGAATTACATTACATCTAGCTCCATCTTTCCTTAATTATGCACTGAGCTACATTACATCTGCCTTGCTGTATGCTTGCAAGTGACTTCTTCCTTCATTCACTTAACAGATGATACATAGACAGCTTTTGAAAGGGATTTGTCCCCCAAACAAGGTTTTCTCTAAGGCCTGGTCTGCACTCGGGGAGAAGTTTTAATGAAGATACTCAACTTCAGCTAACTGCGTAACTTGAGTCAAAATATCTTAACTCAAATTTTAGCTCCATCCACACGGCGGGAAGTTGAAGGGAGCCAGTTCTCCCTTCGACTTCTCTTAATCCTCATAAAAGCAGGTCTACTGGCATCGACGGGAGTGACCTCTCAGTTTGAATTAGCGTATTTTCACTAGCCCCGCTAATTTGAACCCCAGAAGATTGACTGCGGCTGCTTCGATCTTCTCTGTAGTGTAGACATAGCCTTAGGGTCTCTGGATTTAAACAGTCCCCTGGATTCCCAGTCATTAGGGTCAATTTGCTCTGATAGCTTTTTGTTATGGGGTATATTGATAGTGGTGAGAGAGCAAATAATGCCCCACCCCAATCCACTTGCTCATCGCCATACTTAGTTTAATGAAACTCCAGCTTTTCAATCTTGAGAGAGCCTCTTTTGAATTTGTCTTCCTTCAGGATAGCTGTCTCTCAATTGCTATTATGCATTCTACTCTACAATTCTGTGAAGTATTGGTAGCTTTCATTCTTCAGATCCCTCTAGTTTTTAGAATCTGTGGCATTTAGTGAAGGGATATTTTGTAGCAACTGCAATTTTATATAGATCTTTATCTTTTTGTTCTCACCTGCTCAGTCTTCTGTGGATTTGCTAGGAGATCTTTTTGTGGCATTCTCTTACTCATCTAATAGAGTTTTTCCTGTACTTCGTCCCTACTATTTTCACTCCTCTAGTTTAATGTTTAATGTTCCTGACCTTGCCTCGGACTATAGTCTTTCCTTTTCCTCATTGTGTCTTTGATTTCTTAATAAAGAAAACATCTGTCTGCATTTACAATTTCCGTTACATTTTGTTTGATCACAACGTGTTCTCTCTCATCAAGCACCCTTGTTTTTGATCACTTATTTGTCCTGTTGACTTGACCTACTTTTTATTTTAACTTTTGGTTCATTCTGACATTACTGTTTTTAACCTAATTACCTTAAATTATTCATTCATTTGGAAAGGGAAACTTCAGTATGCAAAGGTGAAATTGAGTACATCATGAAGGTACTCTGTCAGCTTGTTCACAAGTATATTTTCAGCTATTAGTATGTGATCTAGTGACAACTCTGAGCATGAGTTGATATGCACAGATTGCTGACCTTATTTTTTTCTATTCAGGTTTTAAAATGAGGATTCATCTTTAGTGTTTTTTAAACAGGTTACTGCTATATTTTTATAGCTTTATAAATAGTGTATTTGCTATGGATGTGAATGACTAGTTGACTGTCCGATAAGCAAATACTTATTAGATAGTCAATACACTAGTTGATTAGTCACTTCACTTCCTTGCTGCCTCTATCAGAAAGAGCTGGAGTCCCCAACTAGCCCCAGGCTGCACACAGCATTTCAAAGCAGCAGTGCTGCATGGAGCTCTGGGTCAGGTAGGTTTCATGTGGAGCTGCCACTTTGAAATGCAGCAGGGTGCAGCTGGTCCTATGCTCCCCACAGCGCTTTCACCTTTGAAGTGTAACAACAGCCCTGGGGCTGTTGCTACACTTTAAAGGCGGAGGTGCCCTTATCGACTAATTGATTAGTCGATGCAAATTGCATCGACTATTTGATTAGCCAGTAATCTAAATTTAACATCCCTAGTATTTGCTATGCGGTTTCCTTATGTATGTATGTATGTTCCTCTTTCCAAACTAAGCTTCTACAAACTGAGTGACTCTCATGTTTAAAAGAAAACTTATGAATAAACAGTACCTGTATGATGATGATCATGCACAGATATATTCGTTTGCTTATTATACAAGACATCTGTTGGAATTTTTCCTTCTAATATCGCTACATGGCAATGATGAGTCAGGGAAACCCAACCAAAACAGCACAAATTATGGAATTCTTACATTCTAGACAATATTTGGTCCTGCCATGAGGGCAGGGGACTGGACTCGATGACCTCTTGAGGTCCCTTCCAGTCCTAGTATTCTATGATTCTATGATTTTGTGTTTACTGAAGGAAAACTTTGTAAGTGCCATTAGTGAATTTGGAGCTCACAGTCTTCAGTGATCCATTTCATATCTCTATATGAAGCATGTAGATGGACAGCTAGGATATAATAAAATATGGATCATCTGTAGGAATTATTGTTAGTATTTTATTTCTGACAGACTTAAGACTATTATTATCCCAGGTGAGGAAAGTACAGTCTCCACATTCCTGTTTAAGGAATTTCCATCTGTCCCCTTGGGTTACTTCACATAATATCTTTGAGATCCTGAATTGTGATTGATGTTCTTCTGACCAAGGAGCACTGGATGGGGTATCATCTTTTTCTCAGCTACTTATCTCAAACTTAACTTGTTTTATAGTCTCCAGGGCACATCAGCTTGTGTTGTCTTAATCTGGAGTAGACTTTTAAATAATCATTGTATTTCATGTTAACTGAGTAAGTAGGATAGGGAGCATACATGGCCTATTGGTGATAGTCTGGCTATGCCAAAGAAAAACAGGAGGCAATTGATATGGTTTTAGTCAGGCCATAACTTTATTATTGGACTAACAGACTTACCTGATGTTGCCCTGGCCCTTTAGGGCAGGGGGCTAGCAGTGTGGCGGGGATAGTGGACAGGGCTTTGGGGA
>JANRFK010000867.1:18172413-18196360 GCA_030068395.1 Apalone spinifera
GGTTGGGGGGTAAAGAAGGAATCGGGGTGGGGGAATCCCATCCAGTAAGGATTTTTTTTCTCCCCCTAGGCTCTCCCCCAATCAGCAGCAGCTTTTCTCCCGTTCGGCACTGTGGCCAAGGACCGGAAGCAGGGAAAGGGTTTGGGCCAGGGAGGCTTTTTACCGGTGTGCTGGCAGGCAAGATGGCAGAGCCCCTGCTATCCACTCCTTTGGTGGTATGGCTGCCCACAGTGGACACTCTGCAGGATAGCTCTCCCCTGCAGGCTTGCTGTCCCCAGTGGCCACACTCATATCACGTCCCTTGGAACAGCAGCCCCTCCCTTTGCATGTTATGGAAAACAGTCCCTTTCCCAGAGCTTCCAGTTGTCCTGGTACAACCAGACACTCACTTTGCTTTAAGTTAGGAGAAGAGGAAGCTGCCTACCAAATTTGGCCCCAGGTCTTACCGATTAGGAGGAGTTCTTGAACAAACGGATTCACAGATAGACAGACAGATGCACTCTAATATATATAAAATATACAATGTAACCAACACCGTTTTCCCATCTTTTACCAGCTCCTTCACATTTCCATTCATGTCCTTCTAGCAGATCTACTGCTGCAACCTTACCAAACCCTTCCCCTGTAGCAGGGTTAAGGTGGGCTATAATAATGAAGGTTGGCTCTCTGCTGTACCAATCACAGGAGTCCCCAACTACCCCAAGCTCACTCAATTATTGACCACCTCTCCTCAAGACCTTTCCCAGCCCATTTATCCATTACTATACACCTTATTTTATGGAGTACATGCATTAGACACCCACTATGCGCATTGTTACGACATATGGCCACCCATCATGTCATGCATAAACCAGAGCCTGCCTGAGACTGCTGTGAGGAAGGCAAAAAACTCTCAGCTGCACTGAGGCCAATATAGTGGCAAAGAAAAAAATTCTGCCCAGCCCCCCTCAACATGGCAACTGGTGAAATGCCCAGTGCAGATATAGTCAATAACCTGGTATATTTGTCACCTGAATAAAGAGGGAGGGTGGGGGAAGAATGCTTCGTGTCAAGAAGAAAGGGTCAAGGCACAGGCTGATCCTTTTTTTTTTTTTTTGAAACCCCTCGTTCCTGGCTGGCGAGTTAGCCACTACGCTGACCCCCCCCCCCTTTTTTTTAGCAGTTTTTTACGTCTCCAGTCTTCCCTCCAAGCCATAAAACACTGTTCTTCTCTCGTGGCCAGCCAGCCAAATACCCCACTTCTCCCTGCTCAAAGTGTGGGGTGGCGAGTTTGTTAATCTATTTCCTAAAGAAAACAAGATGGAGCAATGTATTCCGTTCTCAGTTTTGTGGTGTGTTGCATTCCACGGGTTCAACAACTCTTGTTTTGGAAACACAAAGTTCTCACATTCTTTTGAAAAAGATTGCTCCCATGCAGTCAATGAAGTGAAGTTTTTAATGTTCCATAGGAGCTGAGGTACCTCCTGTTTCATGGTACAAATTTAAATGTACTTCTGTTAAGTATCTTAACCTAATCGGTGTCACTTTAGACACTTTAAAGATTTGAATGTGTATCTGTTCAGTCCTTGGTTGCTAGCAGAGAAAATGTCTACATAAAATAATATTTTTGCCTAAGTAAACTTTCCAAGATCCTTAGAGCCTCTGATAATGGATAACGTCTTTTAAATATTTACTGTGTATCCTGTTATTGAACACACATTCATGATTTGTAATATAAATATACTTATTACTAATATAGAAAAATACTAACATTCCTGTAATAAAATGATGTGCTTGGAATGAGTGGCATGGAAGGAGGAGACGAATATTCTTAAATCTCTTTACATCTAGGCCTGGATTTAAGGTCTAGTTTAAGTGCATAGTGAATAAAAGTTGGTGGGGCTAGATTTTCCTTAGTTCCCAGAATCCAGAATTGGGGCCATGTTTTCATGAGAGCTCTGTCCCCATGTAAACACCTAAATGAAGTGGACAGACTTTCAGAAGTGCTCAGCACCCAAATGGCCACTTAGGCTTTTTCTTTACCAGGAAAAAAGATGTTTTTGAATTTGCTAACTCAGGTAAAGTAATTCAAGCTAAAATCTTAGTTCACACAAGGCAGTTTGTAGCTTTTACACACATTACCAAGTAAAGTTAAAAACTAGGCTCTCCTGTAGTCTTCAACTCAGTCTGTTATAAGAAAACTTAGTAGTTAACTGGTTGCTAGGCTAAATTTTCTAAAGAGCTCAGTAGCTTATTTCTGGCCCTCAGTGCACCTCATAAGAGGTGCACACACATCTTGTGGAATTAGATGCAAGATGTCCTGGCCTAACCAATCTTTCTAAATGCTTGGATTTCACTAAATTGTCAAATGTGGTTGTAACACAAAACAACAAACGTGTCTGTAAATGTGTAAGCTGAGTCTTAGGATGGCAGGCAAGTAAGTTTTTATACATAAAATGGGGAAGTGCCGTACAGCACTCTCACTCGCATCTCTCACGGACTTCAGATGTTGCTGCTCCTGCTCAAAAATTCTGATGGTTGGGGCCAGCATCTTCAGATTCTCATGGTTCTAAAATATTTCACTTGTTCTGTGTCTGTTGGGGGCGGGGTCAAAAGTAAATAGAAGAACATAGGAACAGGCAAGGCATGTGTAGCCGTGCAATGAGGGGTGAGAAGAAAGGTATGGCTTGCCAGGAAGCTTTGAATCAAAGCTTGGGACCTTCATTGTACTTTGATCCAAGCCTCATTCCTCTTGCAGCATTAGCCTTTCCTTTTAAACCTGCTTGCTCATTTACATGAACACCAGTAAAATGATATTATCAAGACCAGTGAAGGAGTCTTTTGCAAAAGAATTAGAGAACAATTAGACATTTGGGGAAGAGATTCCTTAGCCCACCATCTTGCTGGCCTAAGGGATATTAGAAATTGTGCTGTCTGTGTTCCAGACTATGCCTGGGATCTTCCCCATTCCAAAACAGAGTTATTTCTGCTCAGCCCGTAGTACATAGAATCTTTGCCGCAAATTATTTTTGCTACTCTACATCGTGCCTGTAGAGGCTGAGAATCTCAGTCCTGATGTCCAAATGCTAAATTTCATTATCAAAATGACAAGGCCAGTGTGCACGCAGACTGTGCAGAAATAACCAAAGGGGTGACTTTATAGTTTGACTTTGCCTAAATTAATCTTAGTCACTTGTGTTGTGAAATAAGAGAGTTCCATGCACAGACTTGCACCACAGTGGGTACATTGGCTTTTTTAGGAAACAGATTTAGTTAAATCAGGGCAAGTTGGCATATAGATCAGCACTTGCTTTCCAACATTTTCTAGAGGTAATCAGCTGGTAATTGAAAGCGACTGATTGGTGCGTCCAGTCTTTTGGCCTTGTGAATGGTTGACACTGAAGTACGTCCCTCCCCCTTAATTATTAATGTAGGTATGTGCCTGGAGCAACTGATTCTTTCTGAAGGAATTTCTGTGGGAATTTCTGTGGGAATTTACTTATATGGGTTTCTTTTTCATTGGTGTGTGTTATAGGTTCTCGACAATATATGGGTAATTTGCACACCATAGACTTGTGGGATTCCAGGTAGGAAATGGGCCATATTTGTGTCCCTACTTCTCCAGAATAATTCTTGAGTAGCCTAGGTCCAAAACATAAGCAAGTATTTTGCCAGGAATTGTGTAAAATGCTGTAAAATAAAGCAGATACACACAGAAGGAAATCTACTCTTTTACCCATACTTAGTATGTTTATTCAGCTGGCAATTTGTGCAGCTTCATATTCGTTGACCTAGAAATAGCCATCATTTTAATGCACTCTTGGAAGGGGAAAAAGGTGTTATAGAAGAGAACTGCCACATCAAAGCCTCTCTGCAGCTTGTAAAATGGTATCCACCACTCCCCTTCTCAACTCCATTGTAACACTCAGCACTTTTTTTCTATCTAAAGAAAGTTTGGCCTTTTATTAAGAAATGTCTGTAGAGTTTTATTTATAGTAAAATGATAAAAGCAACACAAACGATTTGAAAAGATCGGCACTGTTTAAACAAGAGTCTACAATAAATGTACTGTGGGTTCGGCATGTCTATATAGCAGAAGTTACCCTGTGATTCAACTGTTGCCATATAGTACAATATGTATCCATTTAAGTAAGTGTTAGAGTGAAATCCTGTGTAAATAGCTAGAACAAATTTAGAACTGCATACTTGTCAACTGACCTATATTTTATGGGTCATATCTGTTGTTCCGAAGTCTGACTTTGGAATCAGTGAAATTAAACACTTGGCTGACAGTGGTTGTGCGGAAAAGTTTTGTAGCTGCTGAGGATGTCATGGAATCGGTATAATAATACTCTTTCCCTTTCCAAATACAGGAGGCCCACATTCATCCTTTCCCTCCAAATAGTCTATGTAGGATGTTGGAAGGACCCATTAAAGAACCTCTTCTTATTTCTGGATCTTTGGGAGGCTTAAATATGTCCCTAAATAATTTGGAAAATCTTGTTTTGCTCTGGAAGAAGTAGCTTTAAATTTGTTTGAAAGCGAATAATTTTTTCTGCTGTTCTTTCACTTGTATAAGACACTCTTTCCTTCTCCTTTTCAACTTACCTGACTACAAAGAACAGGTTGGCTTGTACAAGCATGCATTTTAAAAAAAAATCCAAATTGAAAGATTTCAATTGTCTAAAAATACCAATCACAACCACACTGAATTATGGTTTAATGTTTTTTTTAAAAATTAGCAAATTTATAAAATGCTGGAAAGTGGACCTCAACATAATTCATATTCAGGTTATATAATTAAGTTAAACTATATGCTTCTGTGCAGGTAAATTTTGTTGAAATCATTTCAACATTGAATCAACAAAGGGATGCTGTTGCTTACATTTTTAATATCTGTGTTCTCTACCTAGATTGATATCTTGCATTCACCATATTTTGGGGGGTAATTAACTGTGAGATTGTGTTATGACTTGACTGTTTCTCCTTTCTGCATTGTCTAGCATGTTTGAAATGGGAAAAAAATCTTACCTAGAAAAGATTTATTTGTCTAGAGAAATAAGTTGTGACGTATTGTACCCTGCTTTTAGCAGTGCCTCTCTTGTAGCCTGTTTACAGTAATTGATATAAATAGCCTGTATTTTTTTGTATAACTTAATTTAAAAATGGATAAATTGTATGAAACTTGTTTTTAATTACACTGCCATTACAATGTAATTATACTGTGGTTATGCTTTTTGAAATTTGTAATTATCACTGCTTCTCATAACTAGTAAATTGTTGAATTATTTATTATTGCCCATTTAGTTGCAAACTAAATAATTGGGCTGCACTGAAAGCTAGTTAATGAAAACCGATTGTACTGGATTGTGTAGAATTATAGAAAATGCCATTCTTGGACACTGATGTTTCAGATCCTAGAAATTCATTACTAGCCACACTGATGTAATAAAATCCAAAAGGGCTCTATAGGTGAGGGAATCATTCAGTTTCTAATAATAATACAAAAGTCTGAAATGAGTGAACAAAATATTTTCCAAACTGAACTTCCTCCCAAGCCCAAGTCATATTCCTTTCCATCTCACTTCATCTGCACAGTCCCACCTCTTCATCCTATTCTTCTAGCTACTTTATGAATTTTATTCTACAGAAGACAAGAAGGTTGAGCTTCATGTGTATAGACTTATAGATTAGGCCTGGAGGTGTTAAGAATGGGGAACAGAAAGACAAATCATGAGTAGTTTGGTTTTAATATTTTTAACACAATGCTTTACAAATGTTTTGAAATGTACAATGTCTAAACTTCTCTTTCTGTGACCCTTTTCAGCACAAGCCCACCTTATTGCTGTGTGGATCTTTACTCTCTGCGAACAGGAGAGATGGTCAAATCTATACAGTTCAAAACTCCTATTTATGATCTACATTGCAACAAAAGGTAGACACTTTCCTTTGCTCTCTATATGTTGTTTTATTTTTTGCTACATAGAAAATTCTAAGTAACATACATTGTTTTATCCAGTGACTGGCTTTAGGATTTTAAAATATCATGCAGGCCTCTCAATTCTGCCAAAAGTTAGAGCTTGGCAGTTCCACTTTTCAAGGAATATTTAGACTTAAAATAGGACAATAATACTTCCATGGTGCCTTTCATATGGCCATCTGAAAACACGTTACAGATATGAAATGATCAAGAATCACGGTGCCTTAGTGTGTAGGAGTGTCCAGTATCCTCATTTTCCTATTCATGGATTAGGAGTCTGATGCACAATGCTGTTAAATCAGTTAACATCTGTAAGTCAGTGTCTGAGTTGGCAGCAGCTGTGTGTCTTGAAACCCAGTTGACTTGCTCTAACCACTAGAACATGCTGTCTCTCTATACATAGAATATATATGAAGACCTCATTTGCATTCTGAGTAGTATAAATAATAATTCTACTCCTCTATATTAGAAGGTGGGAATTGGATAAAGCATTTCTTTTTTTAATCTGGAGTAACAACACTTTGCATACCTAAATTCAGAAAGAAGATGGCTTAGAAATATCGGGTCTGAAATACCACATCTGGAACTACAGGTTCAAATCCTTTTGGTTTAAATCAGTCCTTCACATATCTGAGGAAGATATAACTGAATATCCTCCACTGTCTGTTTTTAGCCAAAAGACACAAGAAATCTAAGCTCTGTCTGTCTGTCTCCATGAGGATAGAAAAGATCCCTTGGTACTTTACTAAGAGAGTTTTGCTTTGATGGCTTTGACAGAAATTTCCTTTTTCCTATCAACACTATTCTGCTGCCAGCATGGATGGCCACTTCTCTCTACCTTATTATTATTATTTACTGCTAATGCTTTTTTACAGCACTCTTCATCTTTATATCTCAACGTACTTTATACAGGACGGAACAGTGCCATTCCATGTTACAAACAGAAAAAAAACTCAGGCTGATAGAAATTGGTGCTATAAGTATAGCTTGTTGATGTACTCTGGGATCCTTCAAGATGGAAGGTGCTATTGAAATGTAAAATGCAATTTATTAAGCAATGTTTTAATATATATTTTGCAGGGTGCTGATGTCAGCGCTACTTTAAACAACCTGTTAATGGGGCGTGCTGCAAAGTGAAAATTGAGAGAGTTAAGATGAGCAGGTGGCAACAGTTAGATGTATTTTGGATACTGTGTAAAGAAATAAATGGCAAGCTTGAATAAGTGAGGTTTTAGGGGGAGAGAGAATAGCTCACTACATTGAGGAGAGAGGAGGATGAAATTATGAAAGGAGTAAAAGGGTGGAGAGTTTATAGGCCACTAAAATTTTTATTTATTGAAACACACTTCTCTAGCAGGGCACCATAGCTAGAATACCGATGTCTAAATTAGTTCAAAGATGAATAGTTGAAGGGAACAATTGAACAAACAAGTAGGTTGTGTCTATACTGGGGCGATCTTGCGCCAGAGCTATGCAAATGAGGCTCAGCGTGGAATATCGCCGAGCCTCATTTGCATAACTAATGAGCTGCCATTTTTGCGGAAGAGGCTCTTGCGCAAGATGGAGCTGTCTACGCTGCCCCTTCTTGCGCAAGAAAAACCCTCTTGCACAAAGCCGTTATGCCTGAAAATAATCAGCAAAATGGCTTTGCGCAAGAGGGTTTTTCTTGCCAAGAAGGGGCAGTGTAGACAGCTCCGTCTTGCGCAAGAGCCTCTTCCGCAAAAATGGTGGCTCATTAGTTATGCAAATGAGGCTCGGCGATATTCCACGCTGAGGCTCATTTGCATAGCTCTGGTGCAAGATCGTGCCAGTATAGACACAGCCATAGTTTTTATAACATAACATAATATAATTTGATGCTAAAGTAGAGTTGAGGACTAAATAGTATGATAATATTAACTATCCACAATCAAATCTGGTAGCATAACAGTACCAAACAACTGAGTTGAACTGAAGAAGTTAAACTGAAGGATATAAAGGACAATTTCACAAAATAGGTCATTGTTCCTTTAACAGTCTGTCAGAAAGACTTCGGTATGTATCTGTGCAACTGTCTCTTTAAAAATTTAGCTTTCCCTGGTGGACAGTGTGAGGATAGTAAATCTTTCCAGTCTAGCCTTTTTTTAACAGAAGAAAAATCCAATTGTAAAAACAGTCAAAAGGCAAAACATCATTCAAAGTCTCCCAGCTAAAAAAACTCTCTCCAGGTGCTAATGTTTCTTTTTTCTAAGTGGTGAAAATGGAAAAGCTCCTTCAAAGTTGAGGGGCTGTATCAAAGGTAGCTGTTTTTCTGGAACATTTCAGATTCTATTATCATCCAAGGAAAGTTCACTATTTCAGACTGCAAATGCATGAAAAATGGCCAATTAAAGCCCTACTGGGGCCTTACCTATACCATAGACCAATGCAGTGCAAAATTGAGGTGTAAAATAAATTTGAATTGCAGAAGAACAGAAAAGTATTTATTATTAATACATTTACATTCCTAAACTATTCACAATCTGTTAGACACTCTCTATACAGGAAAACAGTCTCTGCCTCTAAGTGCAGAAGACAGGAAATATGAGAAGGATTGGGGAGAGTGTTGTGAGCAAAACAAATACACTTTTTATATACTGTACATTGCACTTAAACCCCCCCCCCCCCCCCCCCCCCCCCCCCCCACAGTCGACTGCCCTTCATCTTGTCCATTATTAATTGCCTAATTTCTTAGGCCATGTCCACACAACAGAGAAGATCAAAGCAGCCACAGTCAATCTTCTGGAGTTCGAATTAGCAGGTCTAGCAAAGACACCTAATTCGAACTAAGAGGGTGTTACCGTCAATGCCAGTAGTCCTGCTTCCACAAGGAGTAAGGGAAGTCAAAGGTAGAATGTTCTCCTGTCGACTTCCTGCAGTTTGGATGGTGCCAAAATTTGAGTTAAGATATGTCAACTTCAGGTATGTTAATTGCGCAGCTTGAGTTGTGTATCTTAATTCGACCTTATCCCCTAGTGTAGACTAGGGGTCTGAGACCTCCTGGAAGAAGTTACTTAAAACAGATACATTTCCTTTGTGTTTTCCTTTCCGGTGATTACAAAAATGAATTCCAACTGTTTCAAACTAAAAATAGTTGACCTGTCATGGGGTCTCCTGGTGCCCGGGGCACTCCTAGTCATTCCCCGTGGGGTACAGCTCCTAAAGTCAGGGTTGGCTCAGCCTTTCGGGCTTTGTGCCCAAATCAGATTCACCCCTATTAGGGTCAGTACGGCCTCTCGGGCCTAGTCACTTGTCCATTGCACCTCTATTAGGTGGCAGAGGCTGTACTGACCCTAATATGGAGTGGACTAGGTATGGGACTAGGCTGCAGAGGCTGTATTGACCCTAGTCCCATACCTAGTCCACCCCATATTAGGGTCAGTACAGCCTCTCAGGCCTAGTAACAAGGCTAGTGCCCCGCTAGTAGGGTAATTATGGCCCCTAGGGCCTAGTCACAAACACAGCCCCACTCCCCCAGGTAGGAGACAGTTTTCCGGCTTGGTTTGCGGGTAAGCTCCCCCCAAAATCTAGGGAGCTGAGTTACGGTGGGGTTGGGGTGGTATGGGGACTTCAGCCCTCCCACTACACCGCGTCCCGGCTCAGGGCCCTGTTGGCAGCGAATACTCTTGCTGCCTGCTCAGTGGGGAGACCTGCCGGAACGCGCCAAGCTCCCGGAGGACAATCCTCCACCCTGAGCCACTTCCTTCCCATCCCGGCGTGCCGCGCTGTCCTCTGCGTGCAGCTCTGGCAGTCAGTACCAGTCTGGCGACTGCCTTGCCCGCTGTTGCTGCTGCGGCTGCAGCTGCTGTGATGGCTGGTGCTGTTCCAGGGAGGGCTGCATGGGTTGTCCAGGAGCTCCTGCCTGAACTCCTTCCCCTCCAGTGGTCAGTCCCATCTGCCCTGAGTAGCCCTCTTTTATACCCCAGCAGCGGGCGCATGACCAGCAGGCTACAGGGGATGTGGCCTCTCTGGCCCTCAGAGTGGAATTAGTCCCTTCTGGCCTAGTGCGGGGGGATCTTACCCCGTCACATGACTGTAAAAGCAATTCGCTTTGGAATAAAAAGAATACTAATTTTCAAACAAGACAAGTTGTAAATTATTGTTATGGGGGGGGGAAGGGGCTTTTATAATAGAAGGACTCATGGACTTCTGAACTATAATTTTCCTTCATGACAGCGCCCAGGTAGAGTCCTGCTATAAGACTGCATGTCCTGCCATTAGACAACAGAATTCATTTTGTAGCAGTTAGCCATTGTGGGAGTGTATACATGCTTTCCTGTTTCAGCACTGTAAATCTAATTGTATGAAACATCCCCTGCACACAACTGTCCCTGAGTTCCTTTTTTTCCACCATCCCAAGCAGATGTAGAACTTTCCCCTTGCTTCTGGCTCTGTATTAAAATTTCTAGACTTCCTATCCTGATACAGTACTTCGAGGCTACGTCTACACTGCACATTCTTGCACAAGAACATATGCAAATGAGGTGCAGCGTTGAATATCGCCACGCCTCATTTGCATACCTAATGAGCTGCCATTTTTGCGCAAGGGGTCTACACTGCAGCTTCTTGTGCAAAAACCCCCTCTTGCGTGAGCACAGTGTAGACATAGCCCTAGAGTCTTACGCATGAGGGGGAAATATCCTAATCATCTGGTGCCTGCAGTTTCTTCAGAGTCGTCTTAACTGAAGAAGTCCTCAAACTTACCTGAGACTGAGTCTAACCCTCACCAGGGGAGTTCTCAAGTCCATCAGGACAGGTGTTCTTTGGAGCAGCTAGATCTTCTTCTCAAAAGGTGCACCCCAATCTTTCACAAGAAGTCTCTCTGCTATTAGAAAAAGAGACAGCATAAGGGAAAACAAGCACCCAATAATATGTGCTAATTCGCTGGAGTTAATAGAGGTTGATATGAAAGTGGTTTTGATAATGTCCCAGAACTGACAGCTACCTTGGATCGCAAGGATCCAAAGATGATAAAACCTAGCTGGAGCCAAACTGCTGAGACCTGTTGTTGGATTATATGATTTTGAAGTTGGGTCCAAGGCACTTGCATTGGCAGATCCCGGTTGCTCTGGTACTTTATCTATCCATTTTCAAAGTGGCCTCTACAGAGGGCTCTTAGAACAAAAACAGAGGGCTCTGAGGGCTCTTAGAATAAAAGCAGAGGAACTGCACATTGAGGGCCAAGGGTTTTTTGGTGGAATGCCTTTTCACACAATTGTCCTGGCTTGAGAATTGAAAGGGATAGTCAGTCAGGAAAACAAATATTTTGGTGGTTTCTAGAAATGTGGACTTGATGTCTTTGTCCATCTATAAGGTAATCCCAAAATCATTCTCTCGAATTCTTTATTATAGTGGTCTTAGGTTATTTCATTCATATAATACACTTTTGACAGCTAGTATTTTTCCTAAGCTTCATGAATTTCTGGTTAAGCTTGATTGATACACACTTTGGACATTAAGGGTATGTCTACTCTGCAACACTATTTCAGAATAAGTAGCGCTATTCCAAAATAACTTAGTCTGCAGCAGGCACTTATTTTGAAATAGTGTCAACATACTGTCAAGCTGGGGGACTTCTTACTCTGACTCCTATAAACCTCATTTTACGAAGAGTAAGGGAAGAGGGAGGAAGAATGCTCTATTTTGAAATAAGTGCTGTGTAGAGGCTCCCAATTTCAGAATAAGATATGCAATTGACATAGCTCAATTTGTGTAGCTTATTTCGAGTTAAGCCCTACTGTGTAGACGCATCGTAAGGGGACAGATATTTCAAATGGAAATTGAAAGAACAAACATGAATAGCATGACATAAATATAAATATAGACACACACATTACTGTTCATCATCAACTAAATAGTAACTACAGTTTTTTTCAGCTGTTTGTAATGAGAGAGATTTAAGAAAGCCATATTTCTCTATTTGAGGAAGGCTTTTATTAGACTTAGCAAATGGGTGATAAAGCTTACAAACTCTTTGGTTGGCACAGCTTCTCAGGCTGATTCCCCCCTCTTCCCTTTTGAAACTAAATTTGTAAATAATTTCAGAGGCCCTTTGTGTCTAAATGACCTAAATCTTCATTTTAAATGTAAAAACGGTGTACATTTTTAAGCTGCACTTTTATGTATTATCGGTAGAGCATACAATGTGCCAGTGCCTAGTCATTTGCCACACGGCTGTGTTTTGCTTTGAATGATGAACAGGTACTGGGTATTTAAATTCACCTTTGTTACGTACACCCCCCAAAAACCTATGGCCCTTTAATTTAAAGGCTCAAAAATGGAGGACAGCCAGCATTTTTGCCAGGCTACAGAATTTCTGTGTATTGATATTTGCATTGTAAAGCTCTGACATTGTCAAAGGTAACCGGACAATAGCTATCCCCTTGAGTTTTTTCATTGTCCTTGCCTTTAGGATGCTGGCAATCACTGGAAATGGTTTATTACATAAAGCCTATTTCTCTCATCTTTAATTCTGTACTGCTGTGCTTTCATATGACTAGGGGGCGGGGGGAACTGTTAGTAAACACCACTGTTAGTAGATACCACTAGTAGTTTAACAGATCTGCCATGAAATAAACAATGTGATTATTTCCAGAGTAAAAGACTTCCTTGTAGATTAGTCTGTGTGCTGATTGTGGATTTGATTGTGATTTGGGACTCTGAAGACAATGCAGGATCCTTGTAATATTATTTTCTTTCTCATCTAATGAGCTTTTTTTTTTTTACAGGGAGTATATCAAAGAGGCTGTCCTCCTCTGTATTGTATTTGTATACTTCCTGAAGAGCCAGTTCTGTAGTGGGAATGAGACTGTCTTTAGCAACTTCCAGTTATTGGAAAATTCTTGTTTCAAGTACACATGTTTTCATTTTTGTGTTTTTAGGATACTTGTTGTAGTCTTGCAAGAGAAAATTGCTGCCTTCGACAGCTGTACATTCACAAAAAAATTCTTCGTTACAAGTATGTATGATATTGGATTCCATTTCTGAGCTCTGGTAAATAGTTGTAGTGCCATAAAACAGACTTGGAGTTGTCAACAGAATCAAATTCCAAGTTAAAAAACCACATTGCAGTGCATGTTGATCCCTAAAGGCCTGTTGTTTCATCCCAAAAATGTTAAGTATCTGCAGCTCTCAGTGACTTTGTTGAGAGGTGCAAGTGCTCTTACCTCCCAGAATCAAGTTCCATTACCTCTGTGAATTTGTATAGTTTTGCATATTTGTCATCATAGCTAAACTCTCCTGTATAGTGAAAAGTACTTTTATTAATGATACTTCTATTATTAGTTTGTTAAAAGCTTCTCTGATTACACTCTAGGTGCTCTGTGTTTCCAGCTGTAGAATTTACGTGTAATCATCTATTTGAAAATGTGACACACAATTCCAGTGGTCTTGTCAACTCTTTCTGGCTGTTCTTGGTCTGCAGTCCCAGATCTGTTTTTCATTATTATAGATATTTATATTGTGGTAGCTTCTAAACAATAATGAGGTCAGGACTACACTGTGTGCTCCTAAGTGAATTCTGCACCACTTGCGCAATGCAGAATTTTGCAGAAATTAAGATTGTGCACGCAGAATTCCCCCCCCCCCCAGACATTGGTTGCAGTGCTTCTAGCTACCACTAGGTGCTGCTGAACCTGGCAGAGCCCAGTTCTCACATAGAAGATGGTAGTAGAGGGAAGAAGCTGGAGGGTTTCTGGCAGCTGCAGTTCCCCGCATGCCTTGAGGGCCAAACACTACGAAAAATTAAAGTTTTCAAGCTCGGTCCTTGAGGGAGGGTTAAAAAAGCTTGAGGAAGAGCCACAGGAAGCAATTCCCAAGTGCGCCTTCCTGGATTCTCAAAGGGGCTTTTGCATTTGGTTGGTGGTAGTGGTACTTGGGGAATTTTTAAACATAAGTCTTTAGTGGCTGTGGAGAACAGCCTTGACAGCCCCCTTCCCTAATACACTCTCCTTCTTCTCCCTCTCAGAGCCCAGCTGTGGCCTCTCTAGACCAGATACCTATCCCTATACCACCAGAGCCTAGGGACCAAGAGGGAAATAGAGCCTGATGCTAGTTCTGGGTTTGTACAGTGTCTCCTGCAGCACACCACAGGGGCCCTACAGCTGAACTCTGGGGGTGAAGGGGAAAAGTGTTTGGGCAAAGGGAGCTCTGTGGCTGGGTTCCGGGCGGCGGCGGGGGTGGGGGTGGGGAGATCGGGTATCAGGGCTATGTGGGGATAATACCCTGTGGTATTATAGTCTATGAAGGATTGGTGGGGGAGCACTGAGGCTGGGCTTTGAGGCTATGTCTACACTATGAGATTATTTCGAAATAAGATAGTTCACAATAATAACTCCAGAAATAACTATTTTGAAATAAGCTTATTCCCCAAGGAAAAAGGAATTGTTTCAAAATAATCAGCCCCTTATTTTGAAATAACAGGCTTGGTAGTGTGGACGCTCACCTTGTTATTTTTGCAATAAGAGGAGTTCTTTCAAAATGACTCCCCAGGATAGACATGCCCTGAGTGGGGAGGGTGCGTGTGTGTCCAGTCTCCTGGCTGGGCTCTGAGTGGATGGAGGGAGAGAAAAAGGAACTGGGTTGTTATATGGGGTTTCTTTAACTGTCTGCTTCCGGTGAATTTTTTTTGTGCCTGTATTTGTTACTGACATACTTGCTGATGGGTATTTTGAAATAAATTACCAAAATAATTGAAACTGATGTGATTATTTAGGGTTATTTTGACAGAATATGCAGAAATTTTGCAGAATTTTAATATAACGTGTGCAGAATTTTTAATATTTTGATGCAGAATTTTCCCAGGCGTGACTGTGCTAGGAATGGGCATATCTGCCCACAGGTGTTGCTACCTGCTGAATTAGTAACTCAGACTGTGGGTATAAGCTTGGAAAAGTTGTTTGCTACTGGCATTGTTTTCCTAATGTTGCAGATGCCTTTTATGCTGTTTTTAATTCTACACATTGATGATTGATCCTAACTGATAAGGAAGCCCCCAGAAACACTCCTCTAGGAGGATCCGTGTGTCTGACACTGGTATCGCTACTAGAGTAATTCATAGGCTAGTTGGAAAGACAGGGTATCTATGTTGATGTGGCTCCTGATTTGTCTGTGGAGGTTATTAAAAATAATACCTAGTACTCTTGGCCCGAAGACTGAACATATCACACATGTATGTAATTTCTCCAGTGCATTGATGAAGAGAGTTTGGTTTATTCACTAGGATAACATCATCTTCACTGATGTTTCTAGCACCCACTTGTACTATAATTACTCTATTGATGGGGGTGTTCTCTGTTTAAAAGGAAAGTCTTAAAGTATGCATGGAATTCAAATGGAAAAAAATGCTTCCTTTTAAAATACTTGTATAGCAAAAAATTCTCCCTTCCCTTTATTGAAAAATATCCAGATATTTAGAACTCTTTCTTATTATGTTGAGGAAAAGGACTATTATGCAGTAATATTAAAGTTGCCAATAGGTGTCAGTTTCTTCCTACATGATGGACATACCAGGTTTGTCGGAATCCACTAGCATTCACTAAATAGAACTTCATGGAAATGGGCTTTGAATTCAGGTTTTTGTTATGGTTCATTTTTATATTTTCTAGTATATTACTTTTGGTAATTTTGTCTTCATTTAGTTCAGATTATTCTCACGAGAAAACAGGAATTGATGGAAATGTGTTTTCATAAGTTAATAGAATGGTATTAAACCACAGAAAAATACTCCATAGTATTCAGCATAGGAACATATTCCTGATTTTGAAAAATAATGCAGTTGACAACAGAACAATTGTTATGTAATGTTAAACTTTCTGAAAGTGCCTGAGAGAGTAATATTTTGTTTCTAGGAAGAAAAAAATGGAACAGCATAAGCCCCTAAATCTCTATCTAATATTTTCATTGTGATTTATGATATTGTTATATGCGCATACAATATATGCATAACTATTACATGCTTATAATATGGTTTCTTTATGTTGAACTTGAATTTTTACTGTATTTTTAATAAAAGGCAAGGTGTAATGAGAACTTTTTTGAGGTGGTTTCAAACTGATAAACTTGCTGCTTTACTAAAAAAGATAATGTGATTATGATAATGTTCCTAGCATTTTAGAGATAACAAAGTGGATGAGGTAATATCTTTTATTGGGCCAACTTTTGCTTGTCTATTGAACCAATTTTGTTTGATAAGAGAAAAGATACTAGCTCACCCAAATTGTCTTTCTGTTATCCCGAAATAGCATTTTGCATATCTTAACAGCACGCCCATTATTTTGAAATACATTTGAAATAATGGGCTTCTTAGTCCCGCTTCCTGTAAACTTCGTTGCACAAGGATTAAGAGAGATGTCGGAATAGCGATTTATTTCAAAATTAGAGCTGTGTAGACCGCCAAATTTCAAAATAAGCTATTTTGAAATGAGCTACGCAATATTTCAAGGTGCGCGCTACTGTGTAGACGTACCCTCAGAATATGTGTGGTAGCAATTTCTCATATTTTGTCTTAATTTATAGCTGTGTAGAATAATTTATTTGGAAATGGCAAATGTTACTTAGCCATTGGATGCATTAAATACTGCTTTAATTTTCACTGCATTTTCAAAGCTGATGTGCCAGACCTATTTTGTCATGAAGAGTGGAGATAAAAATAAGAGTTTTTGTGAATGTTAGAGCTACTGGATATCAACATTTGTGAAGCCTCAGTATAAAAAGTAATTTCTCAAAATATTAGTGGCTTGTAATAAACCCATATTCCATACATTTTAGCTTTTTAATGTGAAATGTATAAAGTTTTTCACATTCTTCATTGTACCTGAATGGACTTCTTTGGTGCTGTGCAATCTTTTTTTATATACAGCTAGTTATGCTGAAGTAGTCTGAAATGGGACTTAAAAGCTCTTTTCTCTTAAGAGTGCTATGTTTAGCTTTATGCTTATTATATTTATGCTTACTATTATGCAGCAGATACAGTGCCTTGCCATGGTTTAAGGCCACAGAACAGTTTTAAATATAACCTTCAGTTTTCACATGCACTCAAATGCCAGAAATTTTTTTGGTGTTGACACTTTTGGCAGGTAGGTTTTCATGTGCAAAAAAGTGAGAGGTACCTAACTAACGTCAACTGAATTTCAAAGGGAGTTAGATACCTATATCTTTGGTCTGTATGTGGGATTTTGTTTTTTAGAAAGCTTGATCATCTTTTAAGCCTTTGTTGAGTTTAGGAAAGAGAAGGGAAATACTTCCCCTTTCATAAAATGTCTGAACCACACTGTTAAATAAAGGGCAACAGAGGGCACGGGTAAAGTTTTGGAACTTGCTAGTGGAGAAAGACCACAGTGAGGGCTAGCACCTTGGGTTGGTTTGAACGGAAAAATAAAAATATCTATTATAGGAAATCACTAATGGGCGTGCACAATGGGCATGAAAGAAATTAAAGAAGCAGTGCCAAATTCTGAGCAGTGCCTCTCAGGAGGTGCCACCTAGGAATGGGTGGGAGCCAGGCAGAGAAGGGCTTTGAGCCACCTTTGCATTTTCTGACTTGGAGCAGCCATGCACTGCAGTGCTGTGCTTCAGCCACATCTTTTTGTACCCCTGGCCTCCACACCCCACTGATATTCCTCTGCCATTTGGGTGGGCGGAATGAAAACAGCATAGGGCTGCTTGGGGAGTCTCCCTTTACAGGAAAATTCAAAGTAAATGAACCTAACTGTGAACAGGCTGCTTTATACTGAAGGAGAGGCGTAATGGGGTGAGAGCATAGACCAGAATTAGGTCTACTCTCTATCTGAAGATCATCATGATGTAATGAAAACCAATAAAAATTGCCTCCAACTCAAAAGCAGAAGCTGCAAATGTGGGAAATCATTCATTTAATCTCATTGGAGTATAAGCCTCAGAGCCTCCCTGGGACCATTTAAATGCTAACATCATTAAGCAGAAGCAACATGCATCGTGCTTTTTTAATTGATTATTTAAGTTCAATGGAGAACATGCAGTTCAGATCATAAAGACAGGAACTGAGAGGTTAAGGTTTTGTGAGCAACGTTAATGCAGTTCTGTTGCATACATGTGGTATTTTGTGTTCCTGTTATTTTTTGTGGTTGAATAAAACAATTAAACATTTACAATTTAGTATTATCATAATAAATGCCCCATAGAATATTCAGAATATGTAACACGGTTCTGTTCATGTTGCTGTAGTAACACTGACTTCCGCGTTTCCTGATGTTTTTGTGAGGTTAACTGTGTCACTGTAACATTGCATTAGTATAAGGTTTTTTTGCATTTTGATAGATGAAAATATGATGATTGAATTGAGTGGCAGAGACACAACCAATTTTACTTCAGCTTTTCATAATAAATACCCATTTTACAGGTGCCCCCCTCAATTTAACTGGGGTATTTAAACATTTTTGCATGGAAAAATACTCTGAATAATCATAGAAAGATAACAGGAACTTCCATATCCAGCACATACAATAATCTACATTGTTGGAAGTGGTGTTCTTACTTCAACATCTGTTAGCTAAGTAAAGGCACACTATTAATTTGCAAAGAATTCATGGCTGTAACTTTCCTATGGCATTCCACTCTCTACTGTGCCTACATTTGCAGCCAAGTCCACTTCCTCACGAGAAGGCCCCCCTCTTGGAAGGGGGAAAAAATTGAACCCAGGAATGGCTGCAAGGTCGCTGTTTTTGGAATAGTTCCTTTGTAGCCCAGCCCAGTGACTTGAGTTGGCACGTACATTGAAAATGTATTCCTTTTGCTAGGTGTGAATGCTGAGGTGCGGTTTTTAGATCACTGGACTTGTACTCTGGTACAAATCTGTTTTCCTTCAGATCCTTTCTCTTGGACTATGGCAGGATCAAAAACTAGCATTCAAAATGATGTGAGAGCTTTTTTCCTTTTTTTTTTTTTTGGTATTTGTGGAACAATGGTACATCATTGATTTGTATGCCATTGATGCTCTTGCAACTGCCTCTCCAAAAATGCTTAGTTGGTTTAACATTGATGATTACAAACATGGCATTATGGATACTTTACTCTCGATAAAGGACTTCCTCCCTCCTCCTGAAAAGAGATGAGTATACAAAACCTCATACGTGTGGCATTATCTTTGCCTCCAGTGCCTGCTCAGTCTCTCCTGCCCTTCCACTCCTTGTATTGATATATTCACAATCCATTATTCTCCAGAGATGAAGACAGTTATTGCAGCCATTATCTGGCACCACATTTCTATTGATGCTGTCCAGCTATCCCCTTAAGAGGTAATTTTCCAAAGAGTTCAGCCAGTCTACTTCAGAGCCCATAAAAGTCAGGAAGAATTTTGTGTGACGGTGGGGCTAAAATTATTCGATATATATACTGAATGCCTTTCAGCCCTGCTAATAAAAAAACCTGGACACTCGCCGCAATTGATACTCTAATCTGTGAATTCATGAGTTATATTGTTGGCAATATCCATGTTAAAGAAAGGAGGACTGGGTTTCAGCCTGCTAGAGGCCAGGGCACCTATGCTGCTTTTGTAAATTTGTTAGAATTCCTCTTCACTGCTGAGCAAATGAGGAGCAGCTTGTGGGTATCCTCTTTGCCATAAAGCAGGCGTGTTCGATGTCTCATGAAAGAATTAAAAATTTAAAGGAGTTAAAACAAGGACTTTTTGGAGGAGAGTGACTCTTGTGCAATTCCTGCATTCCTTTCATTTGGGAGTCAACATTGGCAGAGATTGCCATGAGTGACTGTCTGATCTGCTGGAATGGTGTAGTATAAGGGTACATCTACACTGCAACACTATTTCAAAATATCTAGCGCTATTCCGAAATAACAGTCCGCAGTCTACACAGCAGGCAGTTTTTTCAAAATAGTGTGAAAATACTGAGAACTTCCTACTCCATTTCCTGTAACCCTCATTATACGAGGAGTAAGGGAAGTCGGAGGAAGAGTACTCTATTTCGAAATAAGTTCTGTGTAGACGCTCCCTATTTCGAAATAAGCTACTCAATTCATGTAGCTCAATTTGCGAGCTTATTTTGAGTTAAGCCCTGCAATGTAGACACACCCTAAGGTATGAGTCCAGATTGCAACAAACCATCTTGTATTTTCCTTCTTCAGAATGCTCTGCTCTTACCTAGTTTCCTTTTTGAAAGTCCAGAAACGGTTCCACCATATAGCCTGCTGACCCATTACTTAAGCATTATTATACGGACTCAACAAACAATTGGAACATAGAATTTTAATTAGGGATGTAAGTGACTAGTCGACTAGTTGACTGTCCGATAAGCTACTAGTGATGCGACTAGTTGCTTCACCTCCCTTGCTGCGTCTATCAGAGTGAGGCAACAAGGGGAGGGAAGCAGGAGCCAGTGCTGGTGGGAGAGGGCTTAAAAGCCGGTTCCCTCCAGCACTGTCTCCACGGAGGACAGGAGAGGTAGAGGCATAGTAAGAAACAGCGTGATCCGGTTCTGCTGCAGTTCTGCTTTTGAAATGTAAAAGAGCCCTACCAGGAGCTCTTGTACATTTCAAAAGCTGAGGCGCTGCAGGGAGCACAGGGCTAGTCCCCTGCTGGAAAGGGGAGATAGAGGCTCGGTAGGAAACAGTGCGAGCAGGGCTCTTGCTACAGTTCAAAGGTGGAGGTGCTCTTATTGACTAATGGAATAGTCAATGGAAATCCCAACGACTATTCGATTAGTTAATCTAAATTTAACGTCCCTAATTTTAATGATGCTCTTCTGTTGTTTGGCTGCCTGTAATTATGGCAGCCAAAAAAAACCGCGTTTGGTCTAGGTTAAGAGACCTAAGTTTCAAGTGAGAAGAAAGTTTTAGTTTCAAAATGCATTCCTGTAGCATTAAAGAGCTGTGTATACTTTTCCTGTGACAAGGCCACAGGATGTTAGTAGTAATTCTGCTATTTTTACATCTATAATCAAGTATGCAAGATCGCCTTGTCTCAACTCTGTGTTATATGAGAAATGCTAAAAAGCAATACCTACAGCATGGTTTACAAGAGAGAATATGCTCCATCTGAGAATCGGAGCTATCTTACCACCAACATAATTATTCCTTTTTTTTTTTTTTTTTTTTTTAAAGAAGGCTGGCAGGACATACTGCAAGAATTACAGAGACTTAATCTTTCATCAGTGTTAGTCTATTACAAGGTATAACAGTGAAGTATAGATACATCTGGAGATTAAAGACTTGCATAAAGACAAAAGGGCAATTTGTAATTCCAGGTTTATCAACCAAACTGACTGCTCTTGGCAAATTTTAAAAGTAATGTATAAAATACAAGGTGCTGGTATACTCTTATCCCAAGCACTGGAATACAAAATATGAAACCTAAAAATGATAGCATCTTACGCTTAAGAACTGCAGTCAATCAAATGAAATTATACGACCCCTCAAATTGCTTGGGGGGAGGGAAGCATAGCCAAACTTTAAATCCAGTATAGTATTCAGAAGGCTGCCAAATCTGTGCACTGGTGAAGTAGCGTGTGTAGCAGATGTTGAAGGCCAGGGTCGTCTACAGTAAAAACTCTGACACTTGTCTTGGAGAGCTCAAATCCAAGGACCAACGGCAAAATAATCTGAAGAGCTGTGATGGAATTCAAGGAAAGAAGTGGCCTCTATGTAGGTTGGGTAGTTCAAAATGATTCAATTCTGATCCTCCAGTGAACTCTTGGAATTGGTGGACACTGCATTTGTGCAGGGTTAGGGGTCTTTCCACACAAGGATCATTGTTGTATAGGGATATGGGTCAGAATAACACACACTGAAGGTGCGTCTACACTGCACACTGACCTTGAAATAAGGTACGCAGTTTGCACTGTGCATATTGTGTAGCTTATTTTGAGGTCACTTTGAAATTTTTCAAAATGACCTCAATATAAGCTATGCAGTTTGCACAGTGCAAATTGTATAGCTCACTTTGACGTAAGGGTGTGGTTTTTCAAAATGAAACGTGCTTTAACCCTCATGGAACACAGTTTACAGGGACATTGGACTAGCGAGCCTGTTATATTTCGAAATAACGGGCATGCTGAAAAGACGTCAAATAGCTATTTCAGGGTACTTCCAGTATCCCAAAATAGCTCCGCAATGTAGACAGAGCCTGACAGAGAATCTTCTGCTAGCATGGGGAAGAAGAGGGCATATTAACAGTGGTGGAGGCACTTCATTTTCATTCTGGGCTTTAAGTTTTGATAATGATCGTTATAAAGGAAAGCCGTAGATGCTGAGCATGGCTTCACCGTAAGGGATTTTCTGTCCATTTGTTCTTTTGTTTGACTGTGTGGGTAATATTTAAACAGAAGGAAGTGTAAGAACAATAGATGATCTCAGTAAAGTATGTGACAGTACGAAAGTAATAACATTTATATAGGCCCTTTCATCTAGATGGATCCCAAAGGAATTTATAAACAATATTGTTTTATACACTATATAAACAAATAAATGTTGGTTTTCCTGATGATGCTAAAGAAACCCCCCCTAAACAAACAAATATGAGACAAAACCACTTGCATGATTTGTTTTCCTTTGAATAAACAGTGTTCCTGCAGCAACAGTATCACTATCTATTATTTACTTTCCTTCCCCTTTCTCCACTCTCTATCTACCTCAGTCTATTATCATTTAGTTTTTTTAAATCTGTCCAATTTAGGTCGCACAGTTCTTTTACCAAAGAAATCTTGTAATTTTATGATTGTGGAGTGCTACCTATACTACAGGATTCTAAGAAAATCAATACATTGATATAAATAATATAGGCTACCTAAAGATGCTTAAATAAGTGAAATGCAGACACGGCTGGAGCGGATTATTATAGTGCTTTTTTATTATTATAGTGTCTCTTTTACAGTGTGCAGCAATGTTAATTAATAGCTTTTGGTATTAAAAAAAAGAGTAGCTTGTATAATTGCACCAAGACATAGTTTTAGGGAACAGAATTATTCATTTTGGAATTGGTCAGGA
This sequence comes from Apalone spinifera, assembly GCA_030068395.1. NCBI lineage: Eukaryota > Metazoa > Chordata > Testudines > Trionychidae > Apalone > Apalone spinifera. The sequence goes on from JANRFK010000867.1 coordinate 18,195,362, forward strand.
AATCCAGTTTAAAAACCTTAATCTTAAGAGAGTGCCTAGACCGCTTCAGGGTCCTCCAAGAAACCAGCAGGCTTACATGCAGAAACCTCGACTCCTGGCAGAACAGTGCTCTCTAGCAACAAGCAGGGGCAGTTGTTCAAAATGAATACAAAGGGATATTTGCCACTTACTACATCAAAAGCACAATTTTCTACAGCATGTAAATTATCCTCGGAGGTCTCCTGTGCACATACAAGCCAGTCTTGACCTTGGTTATCTTATCAGGTCTGGCTTGATCTCAACCCAATGTCATATGGCAGCATCAAGTCCAAACAAATGCAGTCCAGTTCACAGTTTGGGATTAGAGGCTGACTGATGCTGTATAGCAGTGTTTCCCAATTGGTGCTCCATGGAACCCTGGGGTTCCGCGAAGCGAAAGTAGGGGTTCCGCGAGGAGCCGGCACTCCCCTGCCCCCTCTGAAAGAGAGAGTGCCAGCTAACCAGATTCTTAAAGAAGCAGCACACTTGTTTCCCCTTCCTCCCTGGTGACGCAGAAGCGTAGCGAGGCAGGGGCAGAGGGGAACAGTTGCTCCCAGCCGGCACACTAGGGGGGTGCTGGACAGGGGTGACCCCACGTGACCCACAGTGGGGAGGGAAGCACTTCCCCTCCCCAAAGGCGCTGGCACGCACTGCCTGAACAGCTGGGGCTGCGGCACCCGGCAACTTAGAACCGGGGCCTTTCTGCACGGTGTGGGTGGCGGGGGAGGAGGGAAGGGAGGTCAGGAGACCCAGGTCTGTGCAGCTCCGACTGTGCAGGCAGCGCTCTCTGCCTTGGGACTCCCCGCACCCGCCCCCCCTCCCCACAGGATGGCATCATGGAAGTAAGTTGCTGGAGTGCAACAGCCCCTGCTCTTCAGGCAGCGCGCATATCAGCTGTTTGGGGAGGGGAAGTGCAGTCACACAATGCCTGGAACCCAGAGGTGCTGCAGGATTGCCAGGTACTGGTCCCAGCTGCCCCTG
>JANRFK010000867.1:18204268-18224808 GCA_030068395.1 Apalone spinifera
CCAGCATTTCAGCGTTACAGACTCATAGACATTGGGCTACTATATATATGATGAGACAGTCCCTGCATATATATGTGTGTGTATGTATAGAAAAATAAAATAACGAGGCAATCCTTGGTACCAAGAGCTTGCAATTTAAAATGATGGAAGGAAAGCAAACTGGCCTGAGTTCCACAGTAAGAGCGTAGCTTTTAGTTCCAGGTTTTTTTCTTTGTTTTTATGTAGGTTTTACTTTTTCTCATTTCTCCTTCCAAATTGTTCTAAAACTTGTCTTTATAATATTTTTTATTTTAATCCCATTTCTTATAATTAACACTAGCATTTTCTGTATTTTGTCAACTTTTGACTGTTTCTGTTTGTTACATTTAGCACCCCTATCTATTTTAAGTTAATTTAAAATGTTGGCCACTTTAAAATATGTATTCAACCTTTGCCTTGTCACATTTTTAAGAGTCTCTTTTTATTACTGTTATTTTCTGTGATTTTTTTTAAATTTTAATCCTAGTCCTATGCATCTTTTATTTTAAAAATTTAAGACTTTGTGTATCTGCATGTGCACCTGTCCACCTATTTTCCTTGATAACACAGACATGAAAACCAAGTGGAGTAAGTGTGGTCTAAGTATATTTGATCCTGCTTCACTGTAGAGGTTTAGACTAGATGAGCTCCTGAGTCCCTTCCAGCCCTATATACCTATGATTCTGTGAGCAATGGAAAGATTTTATTGTAAAGCTAACTGGAGTTCTGATGCTGAGCTTGAGTAAATGAAGGTGATAACAAATGAGCAGTTTGACAGGAAGAAAGCACAGTTTTATAAACACACCACAAAACAAGCACAGTTTGTCACAATAGGCAGTCTGAGAGAAGACCTGTGAGCACAAATACTTACATTAAAAACAAAGACGCATAACCCACCCACACACCCCTAAATTGATTTTTATCTCATTGCAGTTATTTATCACCAGTAGGCAGTGAAATGAACTTAATTGTTGTTGTGTAAATCTATAGAATTGCTTGGATGAGTGTGTGGAGAAATCTACTTTTCAATGTACTAAAAAGCCCCGTAACTTCAGTGAAAAGTTAATATTGCATGCAGTTTTGAGGGATGGGTTTTTTAAAGTTGTAAAATCTATTCTTAATGCTGGCCTTCCAAAAAGATATTAAAAAAAATAAGAAATTCAAACATAAGGAAAAATTAGCATTTATCCTTAATTAACCAACTGTTAATAACATCGCTTATCTAGCCACAATCTTATTGTCAGCTATGAAAATGTAAGCATTTGCTGAGTGATATTAGCAATTTAAAGGCTCTTTGTTTAGATTTTTTGTTTTCTTGGCAATAAGCAACATTCTTTGCGAGAAGTCATTAAGATATTTCTCAGTGCTGCCTTTTGAAAATTTTCAGGCTGCTATCCTTGTCCTGGGCCAAATATGAATCCCATTGCTCTTGGGAGCCGTTGGCTTGCTTACGCAGAAAATAAGGTAAGGAATGGCTTAAGTTTTAAATATTTTCTCTGATAGAGCAGCCAGAATGGTTTTATCTAAACCACAGGAACAAACTTAATTTCATAAAAGGAAGCCACAGTCTTAAAGGACGTTGACAATGATGGTAGGCCAAAAATTAGACCTACCAGCTGTGTTTTGTTGGCAGTTATATCATCCTTGTACTCTGTGTATCTTATTCAACTGTGTGAATTTACAGGGCTTGAATATGTAAGAATAGTACTGGTAAAAAAAGGAGTTTTCAATGCATGGTTGCATCATACAGCTCAATCAGCAACTAACACCTTAAAAATTAAGCCAACTTTTTAAAGAATAACTCAATATTCTGTAAGACAGATGCATGCCTCTTTTATAATTGGGGGAAACTGAGTCACAAAATGGTCCAAGAATTTGTCCAAGACCACACAGAAAGTGAGTGGGTAGAGCAGGGATTAGAACTAAAAAATTCCTGGCTTCCTGCCTCCAGGCTCAACCCATTAGACCACAGCTGTCTTTGAGAATGTAAAATATTGAATTAGTTGTGATTATTTTCAGAGTCAAAAGAGAAAAATTAGATGCCAAGGAAAGTAATTAGCAGTCTTTTTACCCAGTGTAGCCCTAAAAAAGATTTGCAAAGTCAAAACAAGATGTGTTTGAAAACTTTACCTTTAGTCACCAGAGTATGGTTTGTTTTAGAAAATGGAAGGACTTACCTTGTTCATGTTCACCCTTGGTTACGTTCCTGTGACAGGAATAGCTGCTTCAAAGAAATGAGCCAAACACCATCAGAGAGGCAGCTTTTACTAATTTGCCTGCTGCTATGCCCCTGTCCAAATTTAGGTCTGCCTCTTGATGAAACTCCACACCCATCGGTCAGCTACAGTGTTGTTCAATTTACAGACTCCTCTGTAAGTTTTGCAAGTGCTGCTGCTGTTGGTGCAAATTTAAACAACAAATTATTAAAATACATACATCAAAAAGGAACTTCAGCTACTGAGGTTTCTCTCAGCTACATTGACTATTGCTGTTTTCTATTAAAATTTTTACCCATTTTAATAGAAGTGCAAAGTGGCATTTGCAGGAAAAGATAAAAATGGGTAGTCCTGTGACATCTTAGGGTGTGTCGCTATGCAAACTGCATTTCTTATTTCATGTCTATTTCAAAATAGACTATTTTGAGCCATCCCTTAACCTTTGTGCAAAGAGGTTTAGAGGGATGGTGAAATAGCGCACCTGTTATTTCGAAAAATATTTCGAAATAACGGGCGCGTTTCTAAGACATGGGGTAGCTATTGTGGGATACCTCAGTATCCCAAAATATCTCCGCTGTGTAAATGTAGCCTTAGAGACTAACAAAAATATATAGGACCATGAGCTTCTGTGGGCAAAATCCACTTCTTCACATGAGCTTGAGAAGATAAGCTTAGGGTGATTTTTCAATCAAAATGGTAGGAAGGAGCAGCTACAGAGTTGACATTTTCTGTGTGGCAACATAAATATCAGTCACTCATTTGGCATTGTTTTGAATCCGCAAGCTTCATTAGTTGTTTGATAGGGGCTAGAGGTGTCCTGTTTTGCTTTATTAATAATAAAATAAAAACAGTCTAGAAGTATTGCAAGTGCAGACATACACAATAGCTACAAAGCCCCAAGAATTAGTAATGTGCATGTAGCTAGTTTTTTCCTTTTGTCATTTTTCTGCTTGCTGAAGCCTGTATAATAATAAAAAAAATGGAGAGGGAGAAGCCACATCCAAATTCTTAGGATGTCAAATATTTAATCTTACATAGACATAGCTAAAGCCGTTGATTATATTCATTTAAATTTATTTGCAGTAACGCTGCCAGACCCCAAATCCCACCATTTCAAAGTTTATAAATTCTTAGGGACTACTCATCTGGTAATTGAAAACCGAAGCTGAGCATGCGACAGTCTGGGTGGCACCCAGAAGATTATAAAAAGGGGTTAAGTGTCTCAGCAGGGCTTTTTTCTATTTGTATGAAAAAGCACGCCACTGTACAGGATAAATAAGAGCTATGTTAATGGGTTACGGGGTAGTGTAGTTTAATAATAATGACTTGCTGGCTGTCTTTCTTCTCGCAGCTGATCCGGTGCCATCAGTCCCGTGGTGGAGCCTGTGGAGACAACATTCAGTCTTACACTGCCACAGTCATTAGTGCTGCCAAAGTGAGTACATCAGCAACCTCTGGAAGAAGTTACCATGTGCAGTGATTATCAGATTCCCTTGCTGAACTGTATAGAGATCCCCCTCCCCATTCACAAAATAGGAAAGAATCTAAGAAAGGTGCTGGAATTGCTTTAATAATAAATGAAATATAGAGGCCGGATCCTGCATGTCTCTGAGCAGTGATTGCTCAGCACTCTTAATAGGCATTCAGCTCCATTCAGGATATGACCTTTTATATTTTAAACTTTTATTCATATTGCTCCCATGAGCCAAGGCTGGTATTCTCATTTAAATATACTCAGGCAGGGCTGTGGTCTCTTAGCGTGCTGATGCTCTGTTCATAAACGCAGTAGTACGGGTGCTTGGTGGGTATATTTGCTCCAGTATTTTATTTTTACTGTATTTCAGGGGGGATAAAATTGTACTTGAGGGATAGAAGGGCTAATTAATTACATACATAATACTATAGCTGGCTGAATTTCTTATGGCAAATAATTTATTTGCTGGTATGATTTGGCAAATAGTTTTGGCTGGAAGAACACGAGGGGAGCAAATTCTAAAAGCATTAAATGTTTCATTTCAATATTTTCTTAGTTAAAAGTTTTGACTTTGGAAACAATATTTGTTTAGAATGTTAGGGAGACTTATCAACCCCTCATTCCACAAGTTTAATAAAAAACCCCAGTTCCTCCTTCCCCCAAAAAAGCCCCCTAATCTTTTCTGGTTAAAGGAAACATTTTGTTAAACCATGTTTTTTGTTTTGTTCTTTACTGCCAAGAAAAAAACTACAAAATTGTTATTTCAGGTTGACAGAAACCAAATTATTTTTCAGATTTTTTAAAATTCAGTCACCAAACTAAAAAAAATTAGTTATTCACTCGGCTCTAGTTATTATAACCTTCCAAAAGGCCTCTGAGTGCTAATAATAATGTTTTCATTTAGATACCAGTGCCTTTGGTTTGCTCAGTCGTAACTATGTTCTGCTGGATGCTTTTGAGTTTTCATGGAAAAATCTTAGACAGGCCAAAAAGCGTGCATTTTTTTCTGGAGATTTTACCTCTTGCAGTTGGCCAAGTTGGTTCTTTTTCACACACACAAAAAAGTGAATTTTCGTGTTGGCTGGCAAACTTCATGCTGATTACTAGCTTTTCTTACAACCGCAAGGCTTGTGATTTGTGAAATACACAACAAAACAGTTCTAATCATAGGGATTGCAAAGAGAATCTAAATGACAGCATGGAATAGAAAGCACCACTGCGCTGAACAAAACAACAGTTTAAAGAACCCACAAAGGGAAGCAAAGGTCAGGCTGTTTCATATAAAAGCAAATAAAACAAAAATGAATGTGTTCCATCAAGAGGGTTTTAGAACCCAACTGTGCTGTGGTTGGAGGGGGAAGAGAAATCACAGGTTTTTACATTGTTGAAGAAAAATTAGATTCTTTTTTCTCCTGAAGATAGAGTGTTAAATCCATAATATCTGCTTGGAGTTCCTTCACACTCAGTGGAAAAAATCCTTTCCATCTCATCAGCATTACCATTTTTTTTTCAAAAGGGCAAATGGGCTGCAATAGTATTTACTATAATTGTGGTAAGATAGGCTGGATTGTTGTTTATATGAGGGTCACTTTACACTGCCAGAGCAGCATAAAGTGGCCTTAATGTAAGCAAAAGTCTGGCCTGATACATCATTAGAAGGAGCAGGCCACAATGTTGTTGTTATGAACAACTGAGTAGCACACATTCAATAGTTCCTGCAGTTCACAGGCTATTTTTTTGTTTTGTGTTGTTAGGGGGTGAAACGAACAGTCAGAGAGGGTCTAATCTAGCAGAAAGCACAAAAGGGTCCCTAGACAAAGCCATATATTAAAAATCTTTAAGGCCCGTATGAACCAGTATGACGATCTAGTTTGACCCGCATCATACAGATGAGAGACTTTCACCCAATCGTACAATCCCAATATAGACACATTTGGAAATAAATAGGTAGTCACAGGGAAAGTATTTGTATAACCCCAGGAAAGAAAAATATGAGACCCTATATAACAGCAAGGTGTAACAATTAGCTGCAAAAATATAAAAAAACTAGTAGATAATATGTACTTAATGCCATGCTGTCCAATCCGTTCTGAAGTACTAGCCACTGTAGTGGCTACTGCTGTAGCGAACTAGCCACACTCAACCGGCCAAATAGCCACAACGGCACTAATGCATACTACTAACCCGCTGATACTTAGGGTAGCACTTCTGGTTAGGTACTGCGGGGAAGAGTGGAAATCTTCGTTCACATCCAAATGCCATGACTCTCTTGTCAGTTGTTAAGGTTCTTGGTTAGCAGTGACCCCATTGTGTAAATGGGGGTGGGGAAGATTCAGGGACTCTTGTATATGGTCAAAGTGCTGAATAAGATGTACATTTAAATGTGACATCAATTTGTGATGTAGATTGGGATGGGGAACCTAAGGCCCAGTGGCTGGATGCGGCCCCTGGCTTGCCTGGATCCAGCTCTGAAGCTCAGGGTCCCCTCCCCAAGCATTGGGGAGCCCCCCGACCCCACTATTCCCCTGTGGGGCTGGCGCACACAAAATCTACTAGTGTGGGCCTCCCTAGGCTCTGGTGTGTGAGGGGAATGTGGGGAGTGTCTTTCTCCTTTCTAGTCAGGGGTTACATCAGGGAGGTTTGTTGGGGTGTTTTTTGTTTTTCACTTGTGTGTGACCCCCAACTGATTTTTTTTCTATGGGTCAGCGTCCCCCGACCCAGAAAAGGTTCCCCACCCCCATTAGAGAAATAAACTGGCCACTTTGCAAGCCAGGGTGGAGTTTGGGTGGGAATGGGTAACAATGGAAACAACCTACCTCTGACAAATTTTGGTCTGAGGGGGTTTGAGACAATGTTCATCATCCTTCCTGCTCTGTCCCAATCCCTTTTTTCTGTAGTAGTTGGGGGGCTGCTGCTTCTAACTTCTGCCCTCCTTCCTTTTCTGCATGGAATCACAGGCAGCATCTGGGTTTATCCCATCCACTGCAGCTGCCATAGGGCAGTACAAGCTGGAGTCTTGGCTCTTGCCTGCTGCTGAAGTTGGAGTAGCCCTGTTTGTCCTTCCTTTCCCTAATATGAGGGATTTCTGAGAAGAGTGCTGGGGGCTGGGCTGGTTCCCAGTTACAGGGTATGCAAGATACATCCTCCTTGTGTGGAAACACTGGCAAACAGCTGAGTGGTTTTTTTTTTCACTTGGTATCCAGGAGGTTTGGTTCTGGGGACTTTAAATTACAATTCTTGCCACTGTACAGGATTCCGGTGCAGTTGGTGGGTTCAAAGGTGTTTTCCACTGGGCCCTAAAGCCTAATGGGTGGTTTGGACACTGGTCTTGGGGACTAATGAGACATAATGACAGGGGTGAGCCTTTATGGTTGGTGTGGCTTCTTGGCTTCCTGCCAAGGAAGAGGGGAGGAGATTGGGAGTCTGGTATCTTGTCAGAGTTCCTCGGTTGTCCTGAGTGTGTGTAGAGAGGGTATGGTGTTCACACTCACTTTCAAGGCAGGGTCTCAGAGTGTATTGGTGCCAGTTCAGATCACTGGAATAAACGTGTGGGATAGCGTTGGGTGATACATAGTTATAGTTTGTTGTTCATAACATTGTAGCCTCCTCATTTCACCATATCCTTTGCTTGTTTCAGCATCCACATTGTCAGACAGTAATTATTTTCAGCTGGAAATGTTGACGGTCAGGAGGCTATTTTATTGTTGGCCAGGGTCCAGTTGATTAGTACAAATCCAATACAAATGGATGCCCCACTTTTGCAAACACTTATGCGCCCACATAAATTATGTAAATAGTCCCAGTAAAGCCAATGGGACGACTTCAGTGAGTTGAAGGCATGTGCACGTGTAATCATTTGGTGCATTGGTGTCTTACTTATGGATTTGCTTTTTGTTGACAGATTTGTAACTTTTGAGTCTGTTCGCAAATCGGAAGTAACAAACAAAGTTAATCACTTGGGTCCGATTTAATCAAACTGCATGCTCGTGCTATAGTGAGCAGAATGCCATTTTCTGGCAAATACACACTCCAAATATCTGTGGCCTTTTTCCTTTCCCATTACCTCACCATCAACCTTACTGCTTGTGTAAGTAAGTCTTCCTTTATAGGCGTCAACTGTGATTATATCTTATCAGCATGAAATTCATCCCTTTGATCAGTGGAGGCGGTAGCTATTTTTAAAGTGGGTGTCCTTTTTTATTCTCCACTCTGTTCCTTTTGAATTCAGCACGGTCCCATAAAAGTTCTAGTTTTCTCAAATGGCTTGGAATTTAGCCTTCTTCAGGTCTTGATTCCAGTCTCTTATTGAGGGAAGTCAAGGAACCTTTGCACGTAAAAGGAAGATAGTTTGGTAAGGAGTAATAGTGAAAAGACCCAATCTGTGTGCTCTCACTTGGCTATCCTCAGAGGAAACATTCAGTAGCTGTGCAAGATATTTACTATGATGACATTTGATGGGTTCCCTTGAAAAATGCCTCAGTAGTTAGCAGCTTTTTTCCCTCTCTAGTGTGGTTCCATGAGTTTTATCAAATGAAGTAGGCCTCCTGTTTAATCAGCAAATTCAGCTGTTATCCATAATGCCTTTATCTGAAAGTGCTAGAGCTACCCAGGTTGACATTTAATGCCAAGTTCAAAACCACAGTCACGTTAGGTGACTCTTGGTGCCAAAGGGTTAACCTCGCCCTTTTTATGCTAGCATTATGGGAGAATCTCTCAATATCATGGCTCTAGAATCTTATGATCTTTATTTTAGATGTCTAAAAGGGTTGAGTTTTGAACAGACAGAGTAGTTTTCACCATTTCCATGTTAGGTAATTGACAAAAAACTTCCCTTTCTGCTGTTGCTAGCTTTTCCGTGGATCATTTTGCCTCCCTGGTTTTATTTTCATTTCTGGCCATTTGTTGGGAGATTCTGTTTACTATCCGTGTGTGCTCACAGTAGTGATCATTTCAGCAGTTTCATTGAACTTATTACCTCAGAACCAGAAAATTATCACTTTTTAAAACTCTGATAATTTAGTAGAGTGCATCTGTAAAGTTATTAATGTTCGCAAGGAAGAAAATTGCCTTGTATGTTATGCTTCAGGGCCTGAGGATCATTCCACTGCCAGTAAAGTCAGTGAAACGGTGCTGAAGGCTGTAGCATCTTCCAGGAATGAAGCTCATTATTATTGAGTGATTTTAAGTAATTGGTGAACTTCCAGGGGCTTGGTTTAGATAATCATCCAGATGTGAAGTTGCTTATCTGCAGTATCCATGTTTTGGAGGGGGAAGGGTGACACATTTTTCCATCCCCTCCTTTGGCTTTTTCCCAATTACCTGGAGAGAGACCCAGCTTTTTGCTAAGAATTATGTGTTCGGAAGGCAATCAGCCAGGTCAGCTCATTCTCTAGCCTCTAAAAGAGGTGTCCAGGTATATTTTCTCTCTCGTAATTCAGTCCTGGGGCAGCATGGCAGGTCACCTTTTTTTAAAGGTGGTCAGTAGATTCCCTTCCTCTCGATATCTCACGAGGCCATTTTTCTGCTATTTCAGCACATATGGTTCTCATCATTGCTGGAGAAAGGAAATGCCAGAATTTCATATCAGAACTTCACCAAAAGTTTTTGGTTTAAGTTTGGATCTAAAATTGGTTGAATCAGATAATTTGTTAATTTGCTCAAACCCTATTTTCAGTTTAATTACTGATTACCAGTGTATTTGTGTATCGGTAGAAGCTTTAGTTCTTTCAAATAGTCCAGCTTCTCCTTTTAGTATTTTAATTTGAAAACATTAACTTTTTTAGGTCAATTTACTGTTCCTTTTGTAAGAAATAACAATACATCATTTTATCACTAAACGGATATAAGACCTTTTAAAACTAAACAGCTCAACAATCATTAGATGATGAATTTTAATTTTCTCAGCTAATTAAAGATGTGGCTTGTTTTTAGATTAAGCAGTGGATACGTGCCACATTTTTTAATTTAAAGCATTTATATTTGAATGAAGGGAAACGGGTTTTTTTTAATAAGAGAATTGCATACAAAAAGTTTGATGTTTTGCATTTAAATGTTGTGCAACTTGTTTATGAGAAAACGTTGAATAAAACAGTGATATTTATGTTTAAGAAACTATGTATTCATTCAGTACCAATTTCCATCAACAGTGAAGAAAGCTGAAAAGTGTAAACTCATAAATTTATTTACATTTTTGGATGGTCTGCCTAATGTCTAACATCAAATTATAAACCAACTTTTCTTGTCACCTAATAACTGCTTTAGTTGATTCTTTCTTGGTGTCTCTTAATCCCAAGGTGGTAAAGTGATTTAGCAAAAACTGCATCTGTTTTCTCTTGTTACCTGATAACTTCTTAATGAGTACTAACAGCTTATGTGAGAGCAAGGCCATTAGTACTAATGGATAAGGAGGACAGCTGATATGGCATGGGAAAGGTTAAAGATTACCAGGGAAGTTTTTGCAAAGATACACATAGCACAAGGGAATAAGTACCGTAATGGTTTTGCACTGATATTTATGTACTAATGGACTCGGCCAAATCTTTGTACACCTATTATTTTTCAGATGTCTTTCAGTCACAGTCTGGCATAACATATGACAGTAGTTGAATTTGTTAGATAAGCATACTACATTTGTTTAATGGATAGACTTAAATAGTGTTCTTGTCACTATACAATCTAACTAGGTATGATATTGCAGTTCCTTTCGGGATCCTTCTAACCTGTTCTTGGCCGCATAATCTTTCTGTGTATTTTACTGAGTCTGTAATGCTTACATTTTCCGGCTGCATAAAATACCAGTGCATTAGAGTATGCTCTTAATTACAAATGTATGTCACATCAGGTTTTTTTTCTGAAGGCCTGTGTGTTGTAATACAGTATTGTGGTATTAACTTTTCGGTCTTTGCCTGCAGAAGTCATTTATTTGTTTTGTTGCATATTACTTTTCATCTTCTGCATGAAACACTAGCTATTAAAGTTTGGTTTTTTTTCCTTACTCATTGATATGAGTATGAAAAAAGAGATGACAAGAAGCAAATAGCAGGATATATTAGTAAAGACTTTAAAACCAAAAGGCATTCCTTTGATAAAGGCATGGTTCAGTTTTAAGTGGTAGCATCTCCATTAGCATTAATGGGGTAAGTATATCAACGGAGGCATCTCAGAGGTTAATCAGGCTTCCTGGCTAGAAATTGCCATCAATACAGTGTGGCGCCTAATTCTGTTGGTCCTTCAGAGGCTTTCCTGACAACACACTAACAGACTTTTTGTGTAAGTCGTTTCCTATGAATTATTAAAACAAACGTTTGGCTGCTAATTGATGAACACTAATGTGTTTTCTAATCACTGCAGTTTGAGTTTTTAGCACTAAACAAAGCAGTTACAATTGATTTGTGGCTTTTTCTTGGTTTCAGTTTGCGATCTGTATCTTTTTTTTTTCCTTTTCAGTTTAGCAGGCAGCTTTGCTTGTCATTTTAGTTAAGAATTTGTTTGTTATAATGTCATTCTGTTCTGAACTCCAATTGTATTTATTTATCAGAGGCAGCCCGTGGTCCAAGGAAAATCATTTCAGAGTTGTAGCTCTTTCTATCTCATCTCTCCCAAACTGTCCTGTTCCTCCCCCGCCCGCAGGAGAAAAGGTCTGGAAAGTAAACACACAGTGCAAGGCATACACTTTCAAAACAAGGCCTGGGAAACACGAACAGAAAGTCCTATTACTGGTAGTGGGATTTGTTTAATCTCTTGGAAATTCTACTTCCTCCCACTGTGAAGATGTACCCTTTTAATGTTACTGGTTTGGGGTCTCTCATTCAAACAATATTAGAGCTCCACAAAGAGAAGTCTTGGGAAATATCACTGTTATATCCATCAACAGCCACCATCTTTTGTGTCTTACTCATCTGGGTACGATTGCCTTAAGTATGTGTGTTGATGTAGGTGTAAGTCAAGCATGATTTGGTCCAAAGTCAGAATTTCTCTATGTAGTGGGAATGGGTGGCAGGATGGATCACTCAATAATTACCTGTTCAGTTGAGCCCCTTTGAGGAAGCTGGTATTGGCCACTGTCGGAAAACGGAATCCCAGGGCTGGGTGGACTTTAGGTCTGGCCCAGCATGGCTGTTGTTATGCAGTGAACGTGTAATGTATTTATTCCTCTCACTACAGGTACAATACACATTTGATCCCTCTTATCATCTCTGAGGTGACACATCAATCAGTGAACTGAAGAACAAGTCTTGTCTGGTTTCTGTAGTTCATGATTATGGAGGAGCAAAGTCATGTGGGCCATAGAAAAGTGATCTGTGTACTCACACTGCACTTCTATCAGTGGCTTCTGTGCACCTGTCCCCATTTAGTGTAATATCGATGTCCTGGAATGTTTTCAACTGTGAAGACTTTTGCACAGAACCCACAGGAACAAATAAATAAATAAAATGTCAGTTTAAAAAAGCCCCTGGCTAAAATATGTGAAATTACATTGTCATTTCCAAAGCAAACAAGTTCACCAGATAGAATTCTACTGGCAGGTTGCAAAACCTTTTAAATAGCCTATTACTACATGCAGAATCTCGCACAATTAGTGTGTCAGTTATAAAACCCCTATTTAATTTTTGTTTTGTGAGTTTTTGATCTGTGGTGATGAGCAGTCTAGTCACGGCATTCTTTGTGCTGTGAGAGAAATTTCAGCGTAGATCTGAAAAACAGCCCTTAAAACTCTATTTATTGGTTCTCTCTCTCTTTTTTATAGACGATAAAGACTGGACTTACAATGGTTGGGAAAGTGGTCACACAGCTGACAGGGACACTGCCTTCAGGAGCAACTGAAGAAGAGATTATAGCTCATAGCAATACTCGTCGAAGTCCTCTGGTGCCTGGGATCATAACTGTAATCGATACTGAGACAGTTGGCGAAGGGCAGGTAATACAACTTGCAAAAAAAAAAATAAATTTAAAGGGAATATTAGAAGTGCCTAAAGCCTCACAGGGCTTTAGAATTAAAAATGCATTATGTGCTTTTACGTTTCCATATAAAAAATTTTAACCCTGATCATTTTTATCAGGTCCAGCAAATGTACAGATGTGCATTGTTATGGCATAGAAAGTGCTATTTGGGACTGAATTTAAGCCAGCCTGTATATAGCCTGTAATGCGCATTTACATGACATTTTGACAACATCAAGTGTGAAGTGTCACTTTCTGTCCTCCTAACACTTGCTCAAAATTGACATTGATTTATGCTGACTAGTTGTATGTGGGTATGATCTCATTACATTTCTTAATACATAATGTGGCAGGACATTTTGGCTGTGCTCTGGAAATATGGGTGAATTGTTTGTTGTGGTGTGAAATAGTAATAATTGTGAGGCCGTGATTAGCTAAGCAAATGGATAACTTGGGGACAAAGTCTGAAATGACTCAGTTTTTCAAAGCAAACGTTGAAGTGAGTCCTAGCCTGCTGTTCAGTATTGGTTTTCTGACGATGTAGTTAATTTCCAGAATGCAGTTGTACCATGTAAGGTTATCTGTTGAAAAATCCATCTGTGAATTATTAAAGCTGGAAACTAATGTTTTAATTAAGTTTATTTATAAAGTAAAGTTGTCATAGGTTTCTTATTGATTGACTTCAATTAATCATTTCTTTTATAAGGACCTGATCCTGGAGTCTCTACTCATGCAAGACTCTTAACCGATTTAATTATTTATGACTGTTCTACAAATTGAGTTTTACCATAATGTATTTGTTGACATTTGCTGAATTAAAAAACAGAAACAACAACCCCAAATCTCATTCCTTCCTGTTTTCTCCAACCCCCATTAGTGTTTAGGATGCACCAAGTACAGCTTTTAAATCATGGTAAGATTTTTTTTTAAGGAGTCATGTTATGTGTATTTCCTAACAGATGGCAAAATAAAGTATTTTCCTCTCCAAGTTTATTAATATACTGTCTAATACTTCAGTATTTCCAGAAATTAATATAAAGCTAAGCAAATCCATACAGTGTGGTCAGTAATTTGAAATTGAAGTTCCCTCTCTCTCAAAACCAAAATAAACCAAAATTGAAAAAAAAATAGAAAATAACATTTTATTTGATTTTACAAGATTCTGTTAGTAAAATAAGGATGCAGGGCTTTTGGGATTCTTTTTTGTTTCCTGGAAAAATTTCTGTTGCCCTTTCTTAGAATGCCAGAAAAAAAGAGAAATTCAACTTCATAAATTTCTCATGAAGCCTTGTTTAATGCAGTCATTATTTCAGATGTTCTTGTCTGTGTATTGACTATTCTGCATAGGCTTAGAAATAAAATGATTTATCTTAGGTTTTTAAGTCATCTTGTTGATTTAGAGGTTTTTATGAACTTGTCCTCTGACCTTACCAGTAGTAGGGAGTAATCAAACCTAAAGGCACTGTGGAAAAGTAGTTGTAAAAATGATAACAGTTACCTTGCTCAAGTAATACTGCAATATCATAAATATACCATTATTGGTAGTAAAACCTTTTTTTTTGTATTAAACCTCTGAAGTAACAGGCTTTGAGGAAGACTCTATTCTTAGATTACTTGAATCCAGAAATAACTTTCTGGTGTTTGTATTTTTGTGATCTGGGATACGAAAACCCTGCGTGGGTTCCTAATTTATTTTCAGTGTGATGGCTGAGTGTCAGAATTTTCTGCAGGGGATTTTCTAATAAGGGGAAAATAACCTTTCTTTTATGGTGCTGGGGTTTTTTGTTTATTTTTTGGGGGGGCACAAAAGGCCTTTTTATAACTTAAGGGAAGAGTCAAGGTCTGTCAGTAAAGAAACTTGATAAACATAAACCTGGGTGATATTTTTAATTTTGTTGTACAATGCTGTCTTTGTAGGGTACTTTCCAGTTTAAGGTATATGATTCACAACTGTGTCCCTTTTGGGTCATTGCCGGATGCTTCCAGCTCTTCTGTTTTTCCCCTCAGTGGGTTAAACCAGCATAGATAGATCCTGGATTGAACAAGGCAGATTCAAAGTTCAGGGGCTGCATGAATTGCCTAGTTCTAAGACAGCAGAATGTGAATAAGAGTCAGTTGTAGGAGACTGGGAATGTTCCTGTTCTCTCATGC
Organism: Apalone spinifera; assembly: GCA_030068395.1. Lineage (NCBI taxonomy): Eukaryota > Metazoa > Chordata > Testudines > Trionychidae > Apalone > Apalone spinifera. The sequence goes on from JANRFK010000867.1 coordinate 18,219,068, forward strand.
TGATGGGACCAGATATGTCTGCAGGAGGTGACGGGTAACTGCTTAGGTCAGGTCTACATTGTGGGGGGAAGGTCAGCATAAGATATGCAACTCCCGGTATATAAATAATATAACTGGAGCTGACATATCTTAAGCTGAGCTTGGCAATGTCTCCACAGTGGGAGGTCGATGGGAGAAATGCTTGACTGCTTTCCTCGAGACAGTGGGCCCTCAGTGTTTGATTTAGCGGGTCTCTACTAGACCCGCTAAATCAAACCCTAGTAGATCAATCGTCAGAGCATCACTCCTCCGGTAAGTGGAGACGTGACCTTAGATGATAGCAAATTCATTTGCACAAGCTCAACAGACGTGAATAGTAATCATCTTGCTCAATTCTTACTATATGACTCTCTGAGGTGGGTTGATCTTAGCTAATTATATTTAGTGTCTGGCAGGAATTGACCTTGTTGTGGCAAATTGGTTTGTCTATAGTGTGTTTTACCCCACCTCAAACCTGCCCCAATCCCCAAACCTCTGCTGGGTTCACTCAGGTGGGATATGGAGAGTGGTTGAGCTGGACGGTTAAGGTGGGTTACTCACTGGGTGTAATGTTAGCCCCATGCTCAGATGGAATAATTTTGTTCTACAGTTCCAGATCAAATCCCAAGGCCCAGCTCCTGGAAGTGACTTAAATGAGCAGGGATAGGACTCAGTGTCCAGATCTAGACTCAGATGGAGAAATGAATGACAAAGTAGGTATGAGGCATCACTGGGTCGAATCCCTGACTCCTCCCAGGTTTAAAGGGAAGGATGAGGATTTAGTTTGGGCTATTACATCTCTGTTGAATTGGGATGGATTTGGTCAATGGCAGCTTTGGTCTTCCTGAGTCACATGGGAAACCACTGGGAGTTCTTGGTTCAGATAAGTTTGTGTTTTGGATTGAGTTAACCATTTCCAGACACTGTAGCAGAGCCGTTTCATCCTGGGATTTGTGCAATGTGTGTGGGGGGGAAGGAGGGAGGAAATGTAAGTGACTCGTAAGGGATAGTCAGAAATAATAGCAGCTTTGGGGGACAGTTTGAGATGTGGAGTCAGGTGCCCAACTTCCAGTGACTTGCAGTTGGGCACCTTTGGCAAATTTGAAAATCTTCCAGTTTCTCTACATAGCACCAACCCCACCTCTGACAAAGAACTTGGTGCATTGTACTATCTCCTGGAATGAAAACAATCACAGTATAATAAAAGTAATGAAATGACCTCTTTAAGAGAGAGAGAGCTGTAAAAACAACGAAGGGATTCAGTTTAAACAGTGGAGCAAAAAGCATTAGAAAGGAAGGTAATATATTTATAAGGCCAGCAGAGGTTCTCCTGGAAACACTTTTGAAAGGGAAAGATGTCTGTAAAGCATGAAAAGAAATAGGCCTCACATGGGAGTTAGTTCCATACCATGCAGCCTACAACAGCTGAATATGTGATTGTTGATTGTGAATATGACACTATAAACCTTAAATTGAGTGTCTGCGTGTATTTGTGTGCGCATGCAGATTTACCTTCTAAAATCAGAGTTAAGGAGTATGTTTTGAATATAGTTAGCCAGAAGCACTAGAATTTTAAACTAACATTCATCTTTCTCTCTTTTTAAACTTCAATTTGCCCTTTTATAGGCAATCAGAGTAATGAATGCAATGTAGCACTTGGTGCATGTATGACATTCCAATTAAGCAATATTATGTGAATATTGTAACATTATTAGCTTTATAAAGAAATATATATACATTTGAATTTAACCACACAGAGATGTAATGTATATCTCGGTGGCAAATATTTTTAGTAAATCTTATTAATGTAGATATATTAGGGAAATCCCATGTGTGGCGGTTGTTTGCGATAGTACCTTCTTTTAAAAACAGTGTTACTTTGAGAAAATAAGAACGATAGTGTTATTAAAAGAAAAGAGTAGAAATGTTGAATTATTGAGATATTTAGATTACATTTAAAAACTGAATTAGAATAATTATCAAGAATCCCAAGTAGCCTTGTGGTCGATCAAAATACGTTACCATGATTCATGTGCTTATTTAAACTACCGTTTAATGAAGTGCTATCAAACTTTTCAGTTAACTGCAGTGGCTCTTTATTTGGATCTGTTAATTAGTTTAAATGGACAAAAACGAACCTATACAGATGTCCTCTTTTTTCCCCTCTAATTGGAATTAAATACATAAACCTTTAGTGGTTTGAGTTTTATAGAAAAATTATTTTCTTTTGACCTTTGATTCTTTATTCTTAATTAATTCATCAACTAGGCCACCCACATTTTGACTGCAATAATGACCTTTTTCAAAAGCCTGCAGCTTTGTGAGTGAATATAAATCTGTTCAACATCTAACATGTAGTTGATTCTGAATGTTTTTGATAGAGAGATGGGATTAATAATATATCATTACATTACGCATTGATCATTCAAAACACATGAGAATATTTGAGGAAAATTTTTTAATGTTAACTTGAAAGAATTCAAAGGTAGATAACATGTTGGTCTTTTTATGTTTTAAAATGTGATTGGTGTTTTTTTCCTGTTCCCTATTAACTTTTTATTGCATGAAAGAGGAATTCTCAAAGAAAAAAAAATGCAGACTGCTGCAGTTTCATAACTCCATAAGTTCACTTCCATTTGGTAAGGAGTTGATAACAATTGAACCAAATAAAGATGCTTATCAAGTAGCAAGAATCAGAGTGAAACCCTATGGCAAAACAAAAGGCTTAAAGAATAAAGGATATTCACTAGTAAAGCTTTAATGACACATGCAAGTCCATTGGTTATTAATGCAAGTACTTTTACTTGAAACAAAGTACAATTTTCACAAAAGTTAATTTGAGATTCTAACACTTATTATATACTTCACATTTTATATCTACATGTATGAAAGAAAAATGTGTGTGTATGTATCTGTAAATAAAAATAAAATATAGCAACAGGATTCCCTCAGAGCATAATACTGTCTGCCTTACTTTTATTAAAGGGGATCTGTTTTTTGTCAAGAAGACATTTTTGTCTCAGATAAATGGTTCAGGCTGAGCGCAAGGCTGTTTTGAGTTTATGCTGGATTCTATTAAAAGGAGTGCAGTAGTTAATGCCACAGATTTATCACTTTTAGCCCTTTTCCACTGATGTTTGACCTTAGCTATAATGGTTTTTGGGTTTTTTTGCACATACATCTTAGAACTAACGCTGACAATGCACTGACTTCAGCTATTTAAATCCACTGAGACTTTAATGAAGATATTTCTGTTTGTGCAATAGTTATAGAATATTTTATTCTTCATATTTCTGTTGCTAAATTGATTAGTTTGATTTTTATGATGATGGGATCATTCTTTCTTAATTGTGTTAAGTAGAAGACCGATTTGATTCAATTTGTGTCCATTTTTATTTGTATTACTTTCATATTTTGTTTAAAAGCATGTTTCCACTAGGGTAAGTCTTGTAATTTGCCTTTAAAGATTAAAATAATTGAAGTCATAATTGTCAATGGCTTCTGTTCAACAGCATGGAAATCTACTAAAAATGAAGTAAGCACAAAGTTAGCAACAAAAGCGGCTTTAGCTTAAACTATCTCTTGCCCTGAAAGCAAACACCATATTATCATAGCAAGTGTAATGATCCCGTAGGGCTTCTGTCTGTTTCTCTGTTTAAAGAAGATAAAGATTATTTTATTAATATTTTATCAATTAGTGTTCTGTTGAACTTCAGCGTAGTCAGCTTGATGGAGCTACAGCATTGACTCATCGCGCTCAATTAAGCCCTGAGTAGAGCCACTTCTTTTGAAAATCATATGGCCGCTATCTGGTTGAGATGCTGGTTGGACCTCTCAGAGAGGATGAGCAGTGATTTTTAGGGTCTTGCCAGAAAAGGCCTATTGTTATTTTTGTGGCATTCTTAATTACTGGTGATAGGGAAATCTGTAAGGCAGTTATTTCAAGTCCCCTTGTGATACCGAGTTACCATGCACTTGTGAGGACAGTGGCTAGATTTACGAATCCATTACTGTAGGTGAGTTAAAAACAAAGAGAAGTCTTGTGGTGCAGTAAGTGACTTTGTAAAGGTCTTTTAATCTTAGTACCTAAAGTAGTGTGCTTAGAGATCATGGCCATGGATGTTCAAAAAGTTCTAGTGGAAAAATACCAGTAGGAGTTGGGGTTGTCCCACAAAATCTCGGTGGACTTCCTTACTCTGTCAGCAGATGAACACATCATTGGGCAATTTGTGCTCTCCTTTTCCCCAAAAAGTATTCCCTTTCTCCCACCTTTTCAGTTGCACATAGTATGAACACATAAACTGGCTTTTCAATGTCTGTGTTGATTTAATGTGCCTCTCAATTCTCAACCCATGTCACCCCTTCCGGAACCCTTGCAGAAGACTTCATTCAGTTCAGCATCAGCATGAAGTGTCTTCTTCTCATCTTCTGTGATGTCATTTTCAAAGAATCCTGAATACCTTCTTTATTGCCGTGGGACTCCAGCCTTCAGCCTTGTTCTATAAATGAAAATTGTACCTCTAAAACTTTTGTTGTCATGTAACTTTTCCCCTTAGCCTGGCCACAACTATACTAGGATAGGGGTGTCTTAAACTACACTAGAGGAGTAGCCATGTTCATCTGTAAGTTTAAAAATGAGTAGTCCTGTGACACCTTAGGGTGCATCTATGCAGTGGTGCTAGCTCGAAATAAGCTACATAATTTGAGCTACACACATTGCGTAGCTTATTTCAAGCTTATTTTGAGATAGACTATTTTGAGAGTTGGCGCTGTCTACACAGTACCAAATTACAAAATAGAATGCTATTCTGGTATCTTCCTTATTCCTCGTGCAATGAGGTTTACAGGAAGTCAGAATAAGATGCCTGTTATTTCAAATGTTTTTCGAAATAACGGGCTTCTTGTGTAGACGGTTCAGAATGCTATTTTGGGATAACATACGTTATCCCAAAATAGCGCTGCTGTGTAGACTAACAAAAATATATAAAAAAAAAAATTTACAAAACAACAAATAGTCCTGCAGCACGTTAGAGACTAACAAAAAATGTAGATGGTATTGTGAGCTTTCATGGGCATAACCCACTCCTTCAGATGAATTTAAGTCAAGATGATGATACTATATACATTTTTGTTAGTCTCCAAGGGAACGTCTGCCCTGCATGCATATTTTGAAAGAAACAATTCTGGAATAGTTATTCCGAAATAGCTTATTTCGAAATAGCATATCTACACTGCAGGGAAGCCTCAAAATCAGTCCAAGGCAGGCTTCCCTAATGTAGACTTGCTATCTCGAATTAGAGCCCAGGAGGCACTGGGGAGGAATAACTTAGAAAGGCCCTGATGAGGGGCTATTTTGAAATAGCAGCAGTGGAGCGTCTACACACGCCTTATTTTGAAATAGCTATTTCGGAATAGGCATTATTCCTCGTACAATGAGGTTTACAGATTTTGGAATAAGCCACCTGTTATTTTGAAATTATTTCGAAATCACAGAATGGCTGTGTAGACGCTTGCGTTACGATCTCAAAATAACACTAGTTATCTCAAAATTACAGTGCGGTGTAGACGTACCCTCAGGTGCCACAGGACTAGTCATTGTTTTTAAACTATACCAGTATAACAGTGCAAGACACTTTCTTACTCTAGTACAGTGGTTTCCAACCTTTTTTATACCGGGGACCAGCAAACCCATTCACAAACTTTTGGCAGACCGGCAACATTTT
>JANRFK010000867.1:18224908-18319494 GCA_030068395.1 Apalone spinifera
CCCCCCACTACTGGCCCTGCCCCAAGAGCTCTCCAGTGCCAGCTCTCCACCCCGGATACCCCAGTGCCCCAACGTGTCAGCCCCCTGCCTCTTCCGGCCTCCCAGAACTTGTCCCACTCTCTGTAATCCCCCAGTGCCTGTCCCATCCCCGCACCTAGCCCTGCGCTGCCTCCCAGCTGAACACTGCTGCCTGGCTTGCAGCTGCTGTAAGGTTGCCATGCTGGCCACGCAGCGAAGTACTCTTCCAGGTCTGGGAAGAGACCCTGCCCCTGCCCAGCACTGGTTGGCTGAAAGGTGGGGCAGAACAGGCCTCTCCCAACAGCCACAGTGGGAGGGGAGGTGCTGGGTGGTGTATCTCAGCCCCAGCCCCCAGAGTCTCCACAGCCCGGCAGCCAAAGGTCCGCAGACCGGCAGCTGGGAACCGCTGCTCTAGTATAATTGTATCTACACTTGGGTTTGGACTGCTGTAACTAGATCAGTAAAAAAATTGCATCCAACTGAAAAAGTTTATTAAGTTGACTTTAAAAACATGGTGGATGTGTCTTTAACTGCATATTTTCCCACATTGGCAAGTATGTGAGGTCATTAATCCCATTTTCTTTGTGCCTGTCATGTCAGAGAGTGAAAAGTGTTAGATGGAAAGACAGTGTGGGGCTATGAGCCATGAAAATTGGAGGCTCGCTTGTAGGAGCTCTCCACCTCCTAGTCATTTCTGTATTTGTGAGTCACAAAAGTGTGCGTTCTTTCCCTCTGTTCAGCTAATGTGAGAGAGACACTGACATGTCCCTTTGGAATAAGACCGCTTTCCAAAGAGTCAGACTTTTTTAGTATTTTGGGGTTTGCCCTAGTATTCATGGCCAGTTATGCATTTCTGAATGTAGAACAAAGGCAATAGAAACAAATTCATGCTTAGTCCTTCAAAAAAAATCACAAACAGCGCAATAGTAAATCCAAGTGAAAAGATTAAAAGGTAGTCAGCTTTGTATGAAGATCCGGAGATTATTAGGAGACTGATTTAAATCATTCACAAATTAAGTCCTTCCAGGAAGAGCATTTTAAGAAATAGCTGAAAAATGGTTTTAAAATTTGGACATTATTAGCTTATGAGTGATAAATTTTTGCTTTGTTGTATTTAATTAGGGTGCTTAAAGCGTTTCACAATACCACCTGATATTGTGGCATCCCTATTTGCCATTATACAGTACTTTAAGACCAAAAGTGTTTGCATATTCCTAATAGCCAGACTGTTCTTTGACTGTTGCACAGAGATTTTTGTGGTAAAGATAATAATCTTGGTGCAACTTTCATTGGTTTAAAAGAAACAAACACTGAATTAATCATGAAAATTTGCACATTTAATAAATCAGGTAATAGATATTAATTTGTTTAAACTGTACTTTAGGTCAATAATGCTAACAACAAATTTCAGGTTAACAAAAACTTGGTGCAACATGACTGGATTTCACAGTCTTCAGTTTCATGAGTGATACCACCTTAGGGTACAACTGCCATCTTTAATTCTGATGAGAAGGTCTAGGGTAAAACTACATAAAAGATACATAATAGTGGAAGCTGTGAAAAGTTGATATATGGGAGTTATTCAGTGCAGCTTATGTAGGCTGAGAAAAGAAACACTGTTTCTTTGAAATGCTCTTAGGAAGATCTCCAGACCCTTTGGTTAGTGGTTCTGGAATCAGTATGGAATGCTGACAACAGAAAGCAAACCCATAATTGTCCGTATGTGACAGCGCCAAGGAATTGGAACATTTAAAATCAGTTAAGCGCAGGCTTCTTAAAATATTTTAAGATGATTTCTCTTTTGAAGTTTATAAATAAATGTTTTCAGATGACCAATGACTTGATAAGAAAAGGAAATTTTCAGTGCCTTCAAAATGATTTTGGAGCATAACAAACAAATTGTTAGAAATAATTTTACACTACATTGTTAAGAAAACTGGGATCTTGCTTGTTTACTGTAGATGTCATTCACTTAATATGGGATATATTGTTAGCAAATTGTCACATCTTTTTAATTAATAGTGTTCTGGGATTATTTTGCTTTTTTTTGAATTTTCCATCCTTACCATCATTTTAACTGAAGAATGAAGTGCCTGTTCTTCTTGCATCCATGCAGTATTTAAATTCCACTTTCTAAAGTTCAAGAACATATTTTCATATAGTCAGATCTTGATAAACTCCGATGGGACTGTTTCAGCCTCAGAGATTTGCTCAGTTCTTATCTGAGACAGAATTTGGCCTTTGATTCTATCATGTCGCAACATAATTAAGTGACAAGTTTTCTCCTATCACAATCCAGGTTCTGAGTATTGGTTTTGGTAGGCTAAAAGCAACCCTCGCCAAAGGTATGATTCCATATATGATTCATGCCAACACTGAACATGTAGCACCTGGTGTTCTCTCAGTGCACTTTTTTTAAAGGCAATTGACTAATGTTGATGGTAAGCTGGATACTTAGGAAAGTTATAGTCCAAAACATCCTGAGTATCCTTAAACTATGTAGTCCTGTAGTGGGATTTTTTTTACTGCAATTTAAAATCCATCATAAGGAAATTTCAAGATGGAGAAAATCAGGTTACTTAGAATCATAGAAGCGTAGGTAAGGCAGTGACATTGAGAGGTCAGCTGGTCTAGTCCCTGTCCTTAGGCAGGGGCCATTCTTGTTCGTCTAACCCAGGGGTGGGCAAAGAGGCCTCCACAGGCCAGATTTGGCCTGCCAAACTGGTGGATCTGGCCTGAGGCCACTCTATCACTTCCCCGCTCCCAGGCCAATCGAGACCTGGGGACAGGGGAGTGCGTGAATTCTCCACCCCACCTCCAGGGCGTGCGGCGGCTGGAGAGGAACACCGGCTGTATTAAAATAACTGGCGTTTCTCTCTAGCCGCCATACGCCCCTAGCAGCGCAGGGCCAAGGGGCAAAAGACTGCGTGTACCCCCCGCCCCCAGACCCTGATTGGCCTGGGGGTGAGGGAGCACACGAGATCTCCCGCTGTGGCAACTAGAGGGAACCACTAGCTGTTTTAAAACAGCTAGAGATTCTGTCTAGGTTGTGGGGGGCGGAGAAGGGGAAGAAAGACTTCATGCATTTCCCCGCCCCTAGGCCAATCAGAGCCTTTGGGAAGGGGAGCATGAGAAGTCTCCTGGCCCCACACCTTCTGGGGCAGCCCAAGGCCACTTCAGAAATGTACGAAGTGGCCCCATTTTAAAAATGACTGCCTACCCCAGGTCTAATCTACTCTTAAAAACCTCCAGGGATGGGGATTCCACAGTTTTCCTTGGAAACTTCTAATGCTGAAGTATTGTCAGTAACTATGTTTGTAAGGTAATTGTTTCAATACACACTCTCAACCCTCCTCTTTGTGCTGGGGTATCTGGACCACATCAATTCCTGGTCATTCAAGGGAAGGATACAAACCACAAGGCTTATAGGTGGGAAGAACAGAACACTGTTAACCGAGGGTCATGGGTCAAAGTAGATGCTTTCTGCTCTCCTCTTGGATATTTTTAAATTGGTTTCAGATAAACCAAGTATAACAAAACAATGGAAACCTATTGTAGTGAAGTGTCCTGCACTACCAGGATGATGGCTTAGATGACCTAACAGAAATTTTCCATCTTTATTTTTCCCCCTTTGTATAAGTAGTCTTTTTTTCTTTCTTGTAGACAGTTCTGCTATGTGTACTTTAAATATTACAAAGGAAAGGGTTTCTCTGTGCCATGATTAAGTGACGTCTTCCACTTTATAAGCTCCAGTTGTGCTACCTGTTCATTCTCTGTCATTTTTTGTATCATCTTGCTAGAAAAATTACTTGTCATTTCCACCCAAGGAATTGTGCATGCTTTTTGTCCCTCATCAATCCCTTTTGAACTGGCTAAAACAAATTGGTTATGCTGAGGACAAAGTCCACCTACCAGTCTGAGGAAAACGGGTGAGATAATTACACAGCTTCTCTATGGCTACTGCTTGAGTCTCCTTGATGGAACAGGAGAGTCTGTTCAGAAATAGGAAGTTGCTGCCCTTGGATCCTCCTAATCCTAGACCTACTGGCAACACTCCTGCCTCAACCTGCAGCAATTTAGATGAGGAGCCAGGATACAGAATCCCACAGAAACCTGTTCTGCAGCCACCAATGCTCCATGAAGCCGAGCAGCAGTCGGGTTAGTTAGATCAGTAAATGATAAGTTAAAGGGACTCCCCATGACTGATGTAACATGTCCAGTTTTTCGCAATCTGTAGTAGGGAAGCTATATGCTTTAAAAATCACTCCATGTCTTCCACAAAAGAGTGCAGAAAACTGTGCAGTTTCGTCTGGATGTTGCCTATAGTTTTACATATATTAATATTTCTCATTCAGGCAAGTATGCATCTTTTGTAAAATGGATGTTCATATGTTTGTAATCCCAGTGTGAATTTCCACTGCTTATGAAGTGGCCAATAGGTTTTCTACTCTTATCTTTAAAATTCTGCAGAAATGACTGTGCAACTTTGATTGCATCAGGATTGTACCATACAGAAGTACCTAACCTTCCTTTGTCTCCATTGATACTATGCAGGTGCTCGTTAGCGAGGATTCTGATAGCAATGGAATTGTGGCCCATTTCCCTGCTCATGAAAAGCCTATTTGCTGCATGGCTTTTAACCCCAGTGGTAAGTTCTTTTGCCATCGTTAATTTTGTATCGTATCATATGTGAAAAGTAAAACTTGTGGTCATGTGTATTATGGGTTTTGTTTTCAGGGAATTAAAAATTACATCAGCCTTTTAGTAGTCCCTCAGGGTACATGCACATGATGACTTAATAAACATTAGTATATGAAGTCCTTTAGTTGATTAGTATATGAAGTCCTTTAGTTGAGTGTTGAATATCAATTGAAAGAGGCCATGTCTGTACTTACTGTGCTGGAGATCAATCTTCTGGCATTCGATTTAGAAGGTCTAGTTAAGACCCGCTAAATCGGATGCTGAGGGACTCTGGCTGGCACTGGCACTCCTGGCAGTCATGAGGACTAAGAGAAGCCAATGGGAGCATTTGCTCCTGTTGGCCTCCCTCTGTGAAGATGGCGCCAAGCTTGGCTTAGGGTACACCGACTTGCATACCTTAAAACAACCTTCTGGTCGAGTGTAAACCTGGCCAGGGACTGCAATTAATTTTGTCATTTCTGGCCCTCTCAGGCTCAAACAGCTATAATGAATGAATGAACAGAATGACTAATATCTGTAGTAATAGATATAGCTGGAATACTAAGGGAAATTAATTAATTAGGTTTCCTAATATGCTTTCTTACCAGAAGTTAGGGACCATAACTTTCTTCAAATGTTTCTTCATCCTAGATTTGAGAATAAAATGAGTAGTTTTAATTACATGAATATCCTTAAGGTGAGTTATGGTGACAATCGATGGTTTGTTAATATGCAACTCAAGATTCTGCCCTCCCTTTTTTTGGAGTTCTGCAAGACTTGATCTAAAAATATTTTTAAAACCTCAAAGAAATCACCTTTCCCCCGCCTTCCTCTTTGCAGATGAAAAATGGTTGTTGGCAGGTGCAACTCATCCTGTTAGTGAATCTTGTCCACTTGACAAGCAATATGTTTATTAATCTTAAGACTGAGAAGTAACTTTTTGATTGACTGCACAGCAGTCAGTAAAAGGGTCAGGGAATCAACATCTTCTGCTTGCCTAAATGAATGAGTTTGAAAATGTAGTAAATGCCCTGAAGATCCTGGGGATGAAGTCACATTTCAAAGAATGAAAACTGAATGTATGTCCTGTATATCTTCACTTGTGGTGACCAGTCGGGCTGATTTTGACATCCCATCTGTTATGTCAAAACTCCTTAATAGTAGTGTGCAGTTCAAAGCCTCCTTACCATTAGTGCTTTTGACATAAAAATCTGTATTCTTATCCCATAGTTTGGGGATTTTATCATGTAACTCTCTGGGCATTAAGGTGAGAATATACTCTGTATGTTGTAGAATGGTAATTTTTTTTTACTATTCTCAGTCTTCTGCGGTTGGAACAAAAATAATGCCTAGAGTATAGATGGTGCTGAGAAATAGAAATAAATAGTTATTATCTTTGGAATGCGATAAACATTAATGAAATACCATTTAAAAAGGGAAATGTAAATTAGAAAAAGCAAAACACTTATGCAGCAACAGATTTTGTAATTACTGTATAGCTGGAGGTAGGTATTTGCAAATATATTAGAATGCCTCAGCTTTTTTTCTCTGTTTGATCATGCAAAGCATACAGGAAAATCGATATGTTACAATAATACAGTTTGTGTGCAACAAAAGCTGATGGAGTGAGGCAGGATACCCCCTGTAAGCAATCATTAAACAAACTAGATTGCCAGTGTATTTATAATGTGACAAAGATATCCACTTAGATATTTCTAATGCACCCCTTTGTGCTGAACAAGGGACTAGTTTGTGATGATTTAATGAAAGGTAATAGAGCAACAGCTACAACAGGCCCATACGCAGCGGGGTGCGAAGGGTGAAATGCCTCCCCTCCCCCACTGTCCTTCATGGTCCAATTGCAGCCGACCTAGGGAAGGCAGGGGTGGAGCATTGCCCCCGCCTGCCTCCCTGTGCTCTGGCTGGCCGGGGGAAAGCAGGGAGGCGCGCTGCCCCAGCCTCTTGCCCCTGGGTCCAGCCAGCTGGGAAAGGCTTAGGCTGATTCCCCCCTTCCTCACTCAGGAGCGAGGCTGGGTGTGGGGTTGGGCTGCAGGAGGCACCACAGGAGGCCAGCCACCACCCCTCCCACAGTTTGTCCCTCCCCCCCTGAAATTCCTGCGTACAGGCCTGTACAACACTTGGAAATGTCACCCTATAAACTTTTCTGTTAGATGGGGCAGTGTAAGTTTGGCTTCACTATAGGACAGTGGTGGGCAAACTGTAGCCTAAAGGCCACGTACAGCCCATTGGAGTTCTATGAGTGGCCCACGAGACATTTTGTTTACTGTTGCCCATGCGCCGAGTTGCCAGATTGTGCTGATTTGCATTCCTGTAGGTTTTTTTCCTACTGGGATTTACTGAAGTTATGTGCATCTAAAGCAAGGGCATGTGAAGTGAGGTGCCAGCTGATTGCATTCAACGTTGACTGAGTGCCGTGCACTCCTTCTGCATCCAGTCAGAGTGCTGTTATGGTTCAGTTGGCACAGCCCGCAAATTCTAGGCCGTGAGCAAAACTACCCCTATCCCGGAAGACTGGCGTGGTTACAACAATCACTGAGATGGAGGAGAGCCATTCCTGCGGCCCATGCGCTAGCCCAGGTTGCCCCTCACTGCTGTAGGACAAAGATTAGAAAAAGGCCCTACGTAGAGAAGAAGAAGGGGGAAGTAGTGATGTCAGAAGATGAACGCTAGCGTCATTTGTGGCCTAATAGCTTTCGGTTTTTTATTTTGTATTTACCTTCCTAGCTATGTTAAATCTCATTATGGGCCTGATTCAAAGTCGATTGAAAACAATGGACAGAGTCCCTAGAGTGCATTGGGCTTCGGATCAGGCCCCCAAAGCTTGTCTGCTGCTGACCGGTGTTTGCCAATGCGATTTTTTTTTTTTAAGTCTGAGGCAAATCTATTTTGACATTTCTTTTTGCATTAAAACAGTCTGAAAAAAATAAATCTTTCCCTATTTGTACAAATTATTATGCTCCCCTCACGCAGGTAACTCAAAAACAGTTGACCTTTGAAAGGAAAAGTTGGTGTATAATTAGTGTTTATTTTGGATTAAATCCATGACCATGTTTGAAAAAAAAAATTGGTTGGATAATAAAATAATAAGCAATCGAATCAGCACTTCCGAGTACGCTGAGTGGCTGCTTAAATGTTTAGCAGAATGTGAAATTTCCCTGCACAACTTTTCCCTGGAGCCACCCTGGCAGTAACAGGCTGCTGCTGGAGCAGTTGGTATTGTGAGTGTTGTCTTCTAAAACAGACAGCAAATCCTGCTGATATTGTGAGTGTTGTCTTCTAAAACAGACAGCAAATCCTGCTTAAAAACTGCCTTAGCAATAGTGAATGATGAAAATCATGGGAACACAAATTGCAAATTCTGACAGTGTAGGGCAGGGCTACTTAACTTTGGAAGCTCCGGAGTCACAGTGATACTCCCAGTACATGCTGAGGACTGCAACTTAAGTGTGGTTATATATACATGCAAATATATATGCAAATAGCTTCTTTTACACTGATGGGCATGAATACAAAGGTTAAGGCAAGACTACACAACATGCAAGCCACATTTAAGTCAGTTCTGCTGATATTAATAAAATGTAATATTTCCCCGATTTCCACCCATGTGACAGCACTTTTAATAAGCAACGACAGTCCAGGAATTGAACTACTAAAACGCATATCAACAGAAAACCATTATATTGACTCGCCATTGTGGAGCATGTTCCCAGTGGAAGCCATGTTCAAAAGATCCCCCCTGGAGGCTGTGTGTTGAACCCCACATAAAACTGCACCATGGGCTGCAAACAAACGGGCCACAGGCTGCATGTGACCCACGGGCTACGTGTTCAATAGCCCTGGTGTAGGGTGTCTTCACAATTTTTTTTGCCTATTTCAGAAACTGCTGTGCTTTTATTTAACAAAAAACATTAATTGCACATAGTCTTTGTGTGGGTTTTTTTTCTTTCTGTTTTACAGCTGCAAACTGATGCTGGGGTTTAACTCATAGATTCCACAGATTTGCTGGGATTTGCCAAAATCCTGGGCCATCCATATACTGTCCTTGCCTTTCCTCTTGAAATTGTCAAGATAAATCAATTAATTTTGAAATAAGAAAGCAGTTGATTAAAGGTAAAAAGAATGGGTATCTCCCATGGTGATTTCATCTTTGGGAATAATCAATAAAGGGTAACAAGACAGATATACACCGGACACTGAATTAAATTGAGCTGATCATTATAGTAATTTCCCACAGAAAGAACATTGTGTTGTAATACAAGCGAAGAAGATTGAAGCCCATTTTATGTGTTTTCTTTGACACTTGAGATGTCAACTTCAGTTTTACCATGGATGCCAGCATTTGTTTGACAGCCAACAGGCACGTTTCTTATACAGTACTCTTGTACTGGTTTTGGATGGGAACTTAGTAACACCCCAGGTGTCATATGCTGTGAGCTTATTTGCTAACTGAAAATTATTAACTCTTTGTAGGGAGAATTTGTCTGGGTATTTTGCATATCCCTTTTTATATAGAAAACTGATATTAATTTCATAAATGTTACTAGATTTCAATTCTCAAAATCGCCAGATTTATTTATCTAGAGCCAAACATGTTGGTGGGTACTTTGGAGACAGAAATAAAGATAAGCTCCCTGCTTTGAAGAGCTCACATTCTGCTTTGAGACATCTGGTTTTCAATAAATGCAATAAATGTTGTAAGTAGTAATTCCGCATTGCTAAGTGCAAGACCTGGGCATTGGATGCAAGTATGCAATACCCAGATCTGAGTTCAGGGCACTAGTTACCTAGCACTACGGCACATGGGCTCTTCTTTCATGCTGCTGCCTTTTTCAGAACCAATGCCTGAGTTTGTGTAAGGCTGGGGGGCTTTTTTGCAGTAAATGAAATTTTCTGGCTGTTCCAGTTGCTGAGATACTCCATTCCCATGGCTGATAAAGCAGAGATGTCTGCTTGGGGTTGTAGAATGACAGCTCTTCAAGGCATGATGTGCCTCACTAATTTCACTGCCTGCTTATTTACTCGGAAAATCTACACACTCCACCAGGAGTGACAGCTCATTTTGGCACCAGGATCCAGTGCATTCGGGAGAGTCCTGCTGCTTCTCCTCTTTACCTTCACCCAATCAAGGAGATAAGCTCAAGGAGCTTCAGAGCCAGCACCTTGTCTAAGCCTCCTTGAATGCCAGGGAAGCCGACGAGGTTCAGCATGACTGTCAAGGCTCATCAAGGGGAAGCCACAACCAAGGAGGCAAATTCAAACACCAATGAAGGGGATGTAGAGAAACTAGAGAGATCACAAATGATTGTATTCTGAGAATCTGCACAAATGCATCTCTTATATGGAAAGAACTTGGGAGAGGACCTTTATTGCCCCCCAGTTCAAGTTTCTGTCTGAATTAAAGACCTCCAGCTACGACTTCATTATTAAAAATTTCTACCTTGTGAATAAATTGTGTGGTGATGTCAAAGATCAGTCCCTTTTCTATGTCCAATATTTCCCTTATGAAGTTGTAGACCAGCGCTACTCAACATGCGGCTTGTGGGCCACATGTGGCCCTCGGCCCATTTGTGGCCTGTGAGACGGTTTGGGTTTATGAAGGGCACAACACAACCCGCGAGTGGGAGCCAAAAGAATAAAGTAGTCAATTTAATGGTCTTCTGTTGATATGCATTTTAGTAGTTAAATTCCTAGACTGTCGTTGCTCATTACAAGTGCTGTCATATTGGTGGAAATCAGGTATATGTTGCATCTTATTAATATCAGCAGAGCTGACTTAAATGGGGCTTGCATATTGTGTAGTCTTGCCTTAATCTTGTGTTCATGCCAGTCAGTGTGAAAGCAGCTATTTGCATATATATATCTGCAGGTATATGCAACCACACTTAAGTTGCGGCCCTCGGCATGTGCTGTGAGTATCGTTGTGACCTAGGGTTGCCAGATGGTTGAAACAAAAATACCAAACACCAGGCCCCCCCCCCAAAAAAAAACCACCGGGAAAAAATTCTGTTGAAGGGGGAAAAAAAGGGGGGGGGGGAGGGAAGACCAAAGTTGTTGAACCAAAAAAAAAAAAAAAAGGACTCCAAGGACTTATTAAGCCAAAACAAAAACAAAAAATTAAAATAAAACAGCATGTCCCCTTTAAGTGCAGAGATAGGAACAGGGGGATGGTTGAGCACTAAGACCCAAGGGAAGCATTGCTTCCCTTAGGTCTTTTGGCCGGCAGCCATTTTGTGCCGTCAGCTTTGGGGAACCAGGTAAGCAAGGGGGCTGGAGTTGGGAGGGGGAGGAGAGGCAGAGGCCAGGTGCTGAGTGTTTGTAGGGTTGCCAGGTGCCCAGCATTTTTGCCTCCTGGCCGGGGAAAAATTCAGAAAATACCGGACATCTGGCAACCCTATTGTGACCCCCAGGGCTTTCAAAGTTGAGTGACCCTGTTGTAGACGCTGAACAGTCAATATCGCATAGGCCTACGTGGTCACATAAATGTATTCTAGGATGCCTTTACTAAAACAAAGTAACTAGCTGTGACTTCCTTTTTGAAGTTTGCTACAGATGGTGGCTTTTGTCTGTGATCTCCCATTCTGTGCACAAACAATAGCCATCGTATTTGAATTAGGGCTAGCATTAGCTAGACTTCCATATCATCCACAAGTCTACATCAGTGTTTGTACCTCTGATTTGGGCCTTTCTTTGCTTAGACTTACAAAGACATGAACACTGATGTGGAAGCATTGGTTGTGCACAGAAAGCAATTTATTTCTCTGTTGTGCAGTGTAAATGCACCATTGACACTGTGTCGTGTAGGCAGCATGCAGGAACCGTTAAATGTAGCTAGGATAAAAGTTCTCACAATTCTTTTTTCACGTCAGAACTTTTCTTCTGTGAATTTCACGCAACGCGATGTTACTGTGCTGTACGTTTTTGTCAGCAGGGATTAAGCTTTAAACTAATTTATAATGAAATATTTAAACAGGTACAAACAGTTTACAAAATGTCATGACTATTACAGTACCATGGGAAAAAAAATGTTTGCTACGTAATGTAAATTGACAAGAGCTCATTAAGTAAACTCTGTATCAAGGCACCCTGGACTAAATTTTGGGAGGTCAAAAACAGAAGGAATACACCATAGGGGGTTATTTAATTTAAGATGTTTATGAAAAAGCCTTCAACATTGTAATGTGCTGACGGTACTCTGCCAGGAATTGTAATTGTGCGTAAGGTTTAAAAAGGAAAGGAGGAGAAAAGGGATTACCAAATGGGATCTATTGCTTCATGATAATCTGCACAAGACTAAACTAGAGATTGTCTAGACTAGAGACTGTAGGAGCCAGGCAAATGTCCCTTTTATTAATTAAATTGATTATTACATAGGTTATAATTTACTTAGGAAAAAAAGCCACCCAATGAAATGTTAGCAATAGTCTGGTAAAGCCAATTTTATTTGTTCCATCTTGCCATACAGACAAGTTAAGAAGCTTACTTGCTACTGTCAGAGACTGGGATAGGTGGACCACTAGTCTGATCTGTTATGGCAATTCCTATACCCTACTGTCTGAAAACTTTTTCCTTTCCTTCTGATGCCCCATCACCCTGCAATATGATTTCTGGTCTAAAGCATTCACTCTGCCACAACCAGGCCGCTGATGGGGGAATGGAGGAAGAGGGGCCAATTGCACAGGGGCCCTGCGTTTCGGCAGCAGTGGCAGCTAGAGCCCTGAGCTGGGGGGAGTCAGGGTTGACTGTCCTAGGTCCCACCCCTTTTGCCCTTGGCCCCGTCCCTTCCGGGGGTGTGTTCCTGGGTCCCCCTCACACCTTGCCCTGGGGCCCATGGTGGCTGTCAGCCTTGCTGGCCACAACTGTTTTCATGTGATTGGAATACTGGCCCAGACCTAAGACCTCAGTAAGGGCACTTTTACATAACAGCGTTATTCTGGAATAACTGACGTTATTCTGAAATCATAGTCCACATCTACACAGCAAGCCATTATTTCAAAATAATGTCGAGCTGGAGGACTTCTTACTCTGACTGCTGCAGCCATCATTTTACGAGGAGTAAGGGAAGTCGGAGGAAGAGCACTCTTTCTCGGACTTCCTGCTGGGTAGACCACGCCAAAAGCCGAAATAAGCTATTTTGACTTAGGCTATGCAATTGACGTAGCTCAACTGCTGTGTAGACGTGCCCTAAGTGTAAAAGAGAAGTGGTTTTCAAGTTTAATGAGCATATGGTAAAATACAGTGTTGAAATTTGGAGGGTAGTAATGTCATGCTTCTTTTCCCCAGTGATCTCGCTAAGCAGCCAGCATTGAGAAGTTAATGCAGAGCTTATAGGTTGCTACTCCTCATTGTTTCCTCCACTAAATCTGGGAAGTGCTCTGAACTGTAAATGGGAAATCAGGTTTTTACAAATTTAGAAAATCCATAAACTTGCATTATTTTATTCTAATCAAAATAGTAATAATGCCATTTGCACCAAGGACATTTTTTCAAATGAGTTCCAAATGCAAGTTTTATGGCTTTTTCCTAACTTTATCACCATCTGATTTTTAAACTGCTTCAAACCTTCAGTGTTTGGCTAAGTTCCCACACACCTCCCAACTGCCTCTCTGTGCAGCATTTCTGAATGGATTTCTTTCAAGACCTTTTAGGATCCCTAATGCTGTAACTACTTAGCCTTTAGTTGCCATGCGCATTCTGGCAAGCTATTTTCATAGGTTATATAATAGACCCATTAAGAACAATACTACTTGTTAAAATGTATTGCACTAAGTTTGGGGAAGTCTGTAAAATAACATAAGCAGGCCACTTTACTCCTTCCATATACCTAATTCTGTGTGATCCTATGAAGCATTCTTTGTGAAACAGCAGAGCGTACGTGCCAATATGTGTTTATACGTGAATGTTCTCAAAAAAATGTTGTGTGCCTTTTAATGAGTTAGACTGAAAGATCATAGAAAAATTATGAAAATCCATCCATTGCTAGAAATGGGAAACAACCAGCAAATAGTTCAACATTGTGTTGCAAACCAGAGCAGAGAATGATCTCCAGGGTAAAGTTAAAAATACAGTAAAATTCACATGACGGAATAACACTGCAAAATGAACTGGAGAGAAAATACTGCTTGGTTGACTCTCTGGCATGCAATCTGTGCTGTATGGTTTCTATTCATAGAAGTGAAATTAAAGGATGCCGTTAAACACAGTTGTGAAACGTTCAGTCCAACAGCTGCATTGAGTTTGTTTTTCAATTTCTCATTGCCTTTCTTGTTTATTAGCTGTGACTCTGAGGTCGGAATTAAAACAAATATTTTAATGGCAGTATTTATGATGTTGGCAAGGAGCGTGATGGCTTAGTACTGTGATCTGGACAAGACTCGATATGGGTGGTGTGAGGTAGTCCCTTCAGGCTTTAAACAGAGTCACGATTGGCGAGACTTTTCAAAGTATAATGCCTATAAATCATGCAACTGATAAGCATCATGGGTTCTGTACTTTTCAGTTCCATTAATGAACTGGGCATGCTTAAAGGAATTCTGAGGGGGCCACAAAGGAAAGATTCTTATGGATTTTAGTTTGTGAAACGATACAAAATTCCTCAGTTCATTTTCACAGCTCTGACGTATAAAGGCCTTTTATGAACTGTGATAATTGAAACCAACTGGGACGTAAATTATCCATGTTTGTTTAGAATTCAGAAATTGTTATATGTGCTTTTAAGAGTAATATTAGAATACATGGTCCTTAAGCAGTAGACCATCTTATTATTTTAGTACATTGTTTTTTCTTGGCCACATATAAAAGCAAATATTAGAGTTTTTGCTTGTGATAAAGCTATATATTAGTTGCTAAAAGTATTCTAATCCACTGACTGGCAAGTTTTATAAAGCCGTAGGTAATTCACTTCCTGAGACAAACATCAGATACATGTTTTGAAATCCGAGTCCAGGCAGATCTAAAATATAAATAAAATAGATTTTTAAATTATGTTCACCAATGCTTGTGAGAAATTAGCTGATTTTTCCTCTACATTGTAGGTCAATGGAAACATTAATAGGAATAATCCTATTAACTGCACTTTATAAACAGTGCAGCTGAAAGGGCCATATTAATTTGTAATGCTAAAGGGGAACCCATAGGGAGATTGTGGAATCTCCATCTCTGGAGCTATTTAAGGGCAGGTTAGACAGACATATATCAGGGATGGTCTAGATGGTACTGGGTCCTGCTGTGAGGTCAGGGGACTGGGCTTGATGACCTCTCGAGGTCCCTTCCAGTTCTAGTTTCTGTGATTCTATGATATATTTTAATTAACCTCTTAGTAGCATTTTTGGAGTGGATGAAAACAATTATGTGTGGAGGTTGAAAGTCACATTGATTAAGTGTTTTATATAAATAATAGTGATATAAGATGAAAGATCGTCTATCATTTGTTGCTCAGTATCTATGCTGTAAATGACACAAGACTGGTAAATGTGACAGGAAGCAATTGTATCATCCTTTGTACCTTGAGCAGTTGACCCTCTTCTTGCTAATGTAAATGGTATTATTAGGCCTGGATAAAACCAATACAATTGTTTTCCAATTCTAGTTTTTGAATGTGAACCTACAGTGTACATAGCAATATCTGTTTTTTGTGGAAAGCACTTCTGACATTGAACTGAGTTCATCAGAAAATTGTCATTTGGAAAGGGGAAACATTTTTGAGTGGGAAAATGTTTGTATTTTCTGTTGCACACAGCAGCTGGTGAAAATAGATTATTACTCTTTCTTGGTCCATGTTATAATCTTCAATTAGGATTTTTAGGAATTTTGAAGCACAGCAATGAATGTTTCTCCTTGGATTAGCTGTGCTTCTGTATTTGCTCACTGTGTTGTGGTAGAAAGCCCACTTTAAAGCCAAAAGCTATCCTTCAGCATTTTGTATGGAAATTGTCCTTAAGGAACTTAAACTGGGCTCTTTGGGCTAGTGACATTTGAGGACTCTTAATCACTGGCCCTTAATTACTGGTCTGTAGACTACTTTTTAGATGCATAATGGCATTTAGCTTGTGAACAGCATTTTTACAGTAATTTGCATTCATTTTGTTGTCCTTAGTCTGATTTCTTTCAATGAAATTCAAATAATGAGTTTTGGCATGTTCATTTATCTAGCATTTGGGTTTACAAAGTTTCGGGGAGAGGTGTTTGTTTCTTTTTGTTTTAACCCTTACAATAGATGCAATAAATAGGTTAAATTCCCTGTGGCTGACAAAAGATGGTGCATTTTATACCACTGGCTCTCCCTTGAGGTTCCCATAAGAGAAGCCCAGTTTTAGTTTATGATGGAGTTTCCTTAGGAGTTCCATTGATGAAGGCTGTGGCAGGAGTGCATAAAATCACCATAAACTAGGGATATATTCTGTCCCCAGCTATACCACCCCTGTTTCAGTTTATGCTGGCTGCTTCTTGCACTTTCTGGCTGTTATGGACCCTGGCAGAAAGGTTGAATCTGAATGTGCAAAAGGTGGAAATATCATTTGAAGACTGCTGGTGGAATTAATTTGTGAACCTGGACCTTTGGTCTGACTCAGTATGGTCGTTCTTATCTTCTTATGTTCTTCCCTCCCCACATTTCTGTGCTTCTGTGAAAATCATCTCCTGCAGTGGGAATCCTACTGTGGGCGTCCAAAATGAATGTCCAGTTTTGGGAGTGTAGGCCTCGGTAACCTCTCCAAGTTCACACAGAGACATAAGGCAGAGCTGTGACTAAAGCCTGCTCCCAGTCCAGTGGCCTTGTCACTAGCGGTGGCAATTTGCACACCAGGAACAGAATCGACCATGTTCCCTTTTGTGATGTCTGTTCCTCTGTGGTGCACAGATGGAGCAGTCCCTGCATTCCAGACAGGACGGGATTGCAGTTTTATCTGGCTGCTGTCCGGGAGAGCTGGTTCAGGAGTTCCTTATTCCCTCCCCTCTTGCTTTCTCTCGAGCATCCATGCAGCATCTGGGTGACAATCTGGCCCTGAATCAGATTGGTTTTTTAAACATCATAAAAGCAAGGTGTGTTGCAGTATTGTTGCAACGGCGCACAGAACATCCTGTTTTAAGATTTTTGCTGTTGCCCGCTGGTCCTGAGCTGGTAAGCTTGGGAATATCATGGATGCATAACTGAAATCTGCTGGAGAGCACTGATGCTTTCGTTTGTTTACTGCTGCTGAAAACATGCAAGGCAATGTCTGTGTGTGAGCTGATTCGTAGGTATGAGCACCCTTCATACAGTCATATCCATAAACAGCATTTGACATAGGAACAGGGTAAAAGTGAAAGGTGTTCTCTTTGCTAACTTTTATGCAACCTAGATGGGGCTACTATAAGGTGGGTACATAATTGGCTGGATAACGGTTCTTAGGGTATGTCTACACTTGCACGCTAGTTTGAACTAGGGATGCAAATGTAGGCATTCGAATTAGTAAATGAAGCCGGGATTTAAATTTTTTGAGGAATAACGTTAGTTCTAATTAAGGGGTTTCGTTTGAACTAACGCAGCCCGGAGCGCACTTCACTTTCGAATCAGCTGGGTTCTGAAACAGCGCGAGGCCGAGATTATGCTAATGAAGTGTGGGATATTTAAATCCCGGCTTCATTTACTATTTCAAATGCCTACATTTGCATCCTTAGTTCAAAATAGGGTGCAGGGGTAGACATACCCACAGAGAGTAGTTATTAATGGTTCACAGTCATGCTAGAAGGGCATAACAAGTGGAGTTCTGTGGGGGTCTGTTTTGGGACCAGTTCTGTTCAATATCTTCATCAACAATTTAGATATTGGCATAGAGAATATGCTTATTAAGTTTGCAGATGATACCGAGCTGTGAGGGGTTTCAAGTGCTTTGGAGGATAGGGTCATAACTCAAAATGATCTGGACAAACTGGAGAAATGGTCTGAGATAAATAGGATGAAGTTTAATAAGGACAAATGCAAAGTGCTCCACTTAGGAAGGAACAATCAGTTTCACACACACAGAATGGGAAGTGACTGTAGGAAGTAGAACTGCAGAAAGAGATCTAGGGGTCATAGTGAACCACAAGCTGAATATGAGTCAAGAGTGTGACACTGCTGCAAAAAAAGCAGACAGGATTCTGGGATGTATTAATAGGAGTGTTGTGAGCAAGACACAAGAAGTCGTTCTTCCCTTTTACTCTACACTGATTAGGGCTCAGTTGGAGTATTGTGTTCAGTTCTGGACACCACACTTCAAGAAAGACGTGGAGAAACTGGAGAAGTCCAGAGAAGAGCAACAAAAATGATTAGAGGTCTAGAGAACATGACCTATGAGGGAAGACTGAAAGAAGTGGGCTTATTTTGTTTAGAAAAGAGAAGACTGAGAGGGGACAGGATAGCAGTTTTCAAGTATCTAAAAGAGTGTTACAAGGAGGAGGGAGAAATATTCTTCTTCTTGGCCTCTGATGATGGGACAAGAAGCAATGGGCTTAAATTGCAGCAAGGGAGGTTTAGGTTGGACATTAGGAAAAACTTCCTAACTGTCAGGGTGGTTAAACCCTGGAATAAATTGCCTGGGAAAGTTGTGGAATCTCCATCACTGGACATATTTAAGAGCAGGTTAGATGATCATCCCTGATAGATGTCTTAGTCGGTGCTTGGTCCTGCCGTTAGGGCAGGGGACTGGACTTGATGATCTCTCAAGGTCCTGTCAAGTTCTAGTATTCTATGATTTGCACCACAGAAAATCCAGTAGGTGGCTCTGTGGGTAGCTAAGAAAGATAAGGAAATTATCCTATAGTCTGATTTGTTTTATAGGAGAGACTTAAACACAGGTGTATTAAAGTACTAATTGGGGCTACAGTTTCTGAAAAGTACATTGATTGGGGCAGGCTGGGAAACCCACAGCCCAGGGACCAGATATGGCCCCCAGCATGCTTGAATCTGGCCCCTGAGGATGGCATTCCAGCCCTGTGCACCCCAACCCTAACCCTTCCCCCCCCCCGAAACTTTTCCATACAGGCCCTTGTACATTTGTTGTAGAGGTACCTGCTGGTCTTAGGTTTCTCTAGTATCGACTTACCCATTTGTGTGGCTTCAACAGAAACAACATTAAAAATTGATTTTTCAATACAAAATCTTAACTAAGAGCTGGAAATGTTATTGTGAAGTTAAATAGTATTGTTGCAGTAGGTAAACACTGTTTCAGTTTGCCACTAGAATTAATTTTGAATTATATATATATATATTGCTTTAATTAGTATTCATAATTATTGGGTACAAAAGTATAAATTTTCACAGTGAGTTTACAAGTTTAGAATGGGACATCTTCACTAATTAGTTTGTAGTGTGAGGGCAGGTCGACACCACAGGGGAAGGTTGAATTAAGATATGCAGCGCCAGCTATGTTACTCATGTAGCTGGAGTTGACGTACCTTAATTTGAGTTTCCACGTGGTCTTCATAGCAAATGCTCCCGTCAACTTCACTTCACTCCTTACGAGGAGTACTCCTTAGGAGGAGTACTGGCACCAATATGGGTGCCCTCTGAGTTTGATTTATTGGGTCTTTACTAGACCCACTAAATTGAACTACAGAAGACTGATCACAGAAGTATTAAACTTCCTACAAGTGGAGATGTGGCCTAAGACAGAAAAGATGCAAAAAAGCAGTTGAGGTCAAAGAGGTTGGAGAAAGATTGTTACTGAGGAGAAAATATTTTTGGGGCTTCCTGGAAGAAATTGGTTTGGAGGAGGAGAAAGAGGGGTTCTTGGTGAACGGGCCATGGGAGAACATTCCACATACCATTCATGAAGCCAACAATGCAATGAGGAGAAAAGAGGAGCAGAAAAAAAAGTGATAGGGAGCAACAGGAGGAATATAGGGAAATGAATTGAAAGGTATACTTGGAGATGAGATTAAATTTGATTAGGTAAGAGAGAGGACTCCTGTCACAGGTCTGGAAGAGGGTCTGACTGGGATAGAGAGGGGCTGAAGGAACTTTGAACTTGCAGGAGAGTGAACTGCCAGTTTTACAGATGGATAAACTGAGACACAGGGAAGTTGTGACTTGCTCAAGGTCACAAAGTGAATCAGTGGTGGAGAAGAACAGACTCCAGAAATCCTGATTCCTACTTCACTGCTCCCACCAACTGATGACACTTCAAAGTTATTTTTTCTTACACTTACCAAAAAAAAGATGTTATTAATTATGCAAGCAGAGGATAAGAAACAGCTTTTTTCAGATGGGAAATTAAAATCATAAACTTTAACTCACTTTAAAAAAAGCTGATGTTTTATAAATATCTGTTTTTGTCTCTTTAATTTAGTAAATAATTGATCTGCTTTCCAAAGGCGTTACTTCTGCCAGCTGAGCAACTGAGAGCTGTGAAGTGCAACACATCTACATTTTAAATAATTACCCCCTCCTTGGCTAGGAAAGAGCTTTTCCATCCATTAATAACAAGAAAATTAATGTTGGGCCTGCAGTAAAACAGATTAAACTGTGTACCCCTTTGGATGCCTGACTGCACTTCCAACGGACCTGAAATTCCTCTGGTTACTTAAATGCTGTTTATTGAAATGTGATGGTGGTCTTGGGTTAATAGTTAAAGAAGTTTAAATTGGAATTTCTCTACAAAAGTTTTCCCTATTGATCGAAGCAAGTGGGCAGAAAAATACCTTGCTGGATTGTTGGGAAGCACTGATAATGTCTCACAGATTAACTGAGGGTTTTTATTCCTTTGTCCACCTAGTGTATAAAATCTGAGTTTTAGTAAACAAATTGATTAGCCACCTATTAGAGCTCTAACGTGAATGCAGCCAGCTACTTTTTTGTTGTTTGCGTTTTTATAATGAAGGGAACTTCCTTCATGAATCTGCATAATTCATCTCGACCTTGGAATCTCTCATAGATGCCATGTTATCTAGCATATATTGAGCCCTAATTATTTCAAACTAAAACAATTGTCTGCTTTTCCAATCTTTACTCTGACTTTGTTTTTCAGTTTGAGCTGTTGCCTCTGAAGACGAGCCTGTTAGTCTGATGTTATGATACACGCTATACAGTACTTGAAAAGACACAACTTTTTGCATTTGGCATCTACTGTATATGTTGGGAGTAGAGGTGCAAAACAATGTAGGAGACATGGGCTGCTAAAAGTGCTTGATGATTAACTTATTCAGGGAAACTTAACTGGGGAATTTCTTTTTAAGAACAACAAATAAATTTGTTGAAAACAGCAAGGCTTGAAAAATATCGACATTGTGGTTCAGGAGCAGTGGTTTGAATTTAACTGCCTCTTCATGTTGGTTAATTAGCTTACCACCAATGAGAATGTAGTATGTGAAGTAGGTTTTTGGGAAATTTCAACACTTCCTTTGTTCCATCTTGTTTGAATAAATTTCTTTCCCTACTAACCATTTGACTCCCCATAGGTAAGCAATGATTTTTCATTTAATAGAAAGAATTACACTGCATGTACAACTTGTCTGGTGAGGATTATAGGAGATACTATAACTAAAAAGGGCCTTATTTAATTGGTCTTCAAAAAACAGACTAAGACCATATATTCACTCCAGGGATGATCGATGCTGCCACGATTGATCTTCCAGAGTTTTATTTAGTGGGTCTAGTAAAGATCTGCTAAATCAAACTGAGAGGATGCCCCTGTTGGAGACCAGTACTCCTGTGAGAGTAAGGGAGGCCAATGGCAGTGTTTGCTCCCATCAGCCTCCCACTGTGGGGATGGTGGAGAAACTCAAATCAAGGTATGTCGACTCCAGCTACACAGTTAACATAGCTGGAACTGTATATCTTGATTCGACCTTCCCCTTTACTGTAGACCTGGCCTTAGAAGTAAATCCAGTCTGCATTCTCTCTGGCTACGTCTACATTGGCGCGCTTTTGCGCCAAAGGTATGCAAATGAGGCTTAGTGTTAGAATATCACCGAGCCTCATTTGCATAGCTAATGATCCGCCATTTTCGCGGAACAGGCTCTTGCGCAAGACAGGGCTGTCTACACTGCCCCTTCTTGCGCAAGAAAAATCCTTTTGCGCAAAGCCGTTATGCCAGAAAATAATTGGCACAGCCCCGTCTTGCGCAAGAGCCTGTTCCGTGAGAATGGTGGATCATTAGCTATGCAAATGAGGCTTGGCGATATTCTAACGCTAAGCCTCATTTGCATACCTTTGGTGCAAAAGCGCGCCAGTGTAGAGACAGCCTCTGGGTTTAATCCTGAAAGTGTCTCAGGAGGTTCTTGAATTGAAGAAAAGAAGAAGAAACCAAAGCTTTGTAATTGTATGCTGTACAACTTCATATCATTTTGGTGGAAGTAAGACATCTAAAAAGAGGCCCCTCAGGAAGATGATCTTCAATATGTATGATGTTTAACCTCCAAATTTCAGAAATATTACTAAGCATTACCACAAATAAATCAAATCAGTCATTCCCTTACCTTCCTAACCGTCTGGCTTCATGTCTCTCTTATCACCTGAATATTGAACCTACTATCAAAGCCAAACTGGAATATATCCCAGAACTCCCCACTTAAGGAACTTATCTTCAAAATCAGCAGCTATGCAACTCCATACCACAGTTTATTGGCCTGTGCTACCAATACCAAGTGTATGTACTGCCTGTGTCTCCAACACCTTCATCCAAGTCCGAATAGACTACAGATTTGTGGAGGCAGGGGAGTGAAGCTGGGAAACATCTTGCAAAATGTTCCTTTTCTTTACCCAAATAACGTTCTGACCCAACACAAGGTACCACAGAAGCATATTTTACTGTCCTGACGGAGTTGTGACCACTTCCCTTCCTGTGATTACACATGTTTTGCTGCTACCCGACAGGAGAACTCATTTTCAGAACTGTTTGTATCCCCATCGCAGTTGTGCTGTTTCCCACTACTGCTTTTAAGCTCTGTCTTGACATAAAGCCTTGTAGAGGCTGGCCCAGTACCTCCCCACACTGATCCGTGTGTGCTCTCAGCCATTGTGTTTCATATCAAACCATGGCAGCGTATTTATATTAGAAGACTTCCCTGGCATTGCCCAGGTCCTTGGGTATGTGGGGGGAGGCAGGACAGGGGATTGGGAGTGGGGGGGGGGGTGAGGAGAGGGTCATGGTGGGGGGAATTCTTCCAACGGCACTCTCTCCCCTCCTGGCCAGTGGGGCCTTAACTCCTGCCAGTTCTGCCCCTCCCCTGGCTGCCAAGGGTCTTCTGTCTCCCCCAGCTGCTCCCAAGTTCAAAGACCTCCTGTCTCTAACCCTCTAGGCCAGAATGCCCTCCCATCTCCGGGTGCTGTGGCCAAGGGCCAGGAAGGGAGGGGTTTGGTTACTTACCTGGTCTGGTGGCAGGCAAGATGGCAGAGTCCCAGCCCCGCTAGCCATTCTCTAGGTGGTGCAGCTGCCCCCAGTGGTTACTCTGCATATAGCTCACCTTTGTGGGCTTGTTGCCCCCAGTGGCCACTCTCAGTATTGCATCCCTCCTCTCTGTGTCTGCCCCCTCCCCACACTCCCGCCTTTCCATGTGATGGAAAACAGTCCCATTCCTGGCACTTCCCATTACTTTGGCTCAGTCACACCCCGGCCTTGCTTTGTTAGACGAGGAAGTTGCATCCCAAATTTGGTGGTCCTAGCTCTTCCCTTTTAGGAGGAGTTCTTGAACAAATGAACTCACAGACAGACGCACACATCTCTACTGTAGATCGATAAACACACATGCTTTCACTTTTCTGGATGCTGCTCAAATCAACAATTTTGATTATTTAAAAAAAATCTATGGAATTGGCAAAAGGTAAAAAAAGTACTTAAACATTAATAGCCTTAATGATGTGTGTGTGTATATATGTAAATGTAACTTTGTGTCTGTACATATTAGAAATAGTTAGCCACACTTTTGAAATGCAGTAGCTTGCTGATGAATTCTAAGATTTGTGGCAGAGCAGATATTTTTCATTGGAAAAATCTACTGGGAGGACAGGATAAAAATACTTAAGATTCTAAGAAATTAACAACTATGTACTGTAGCTGAAACCCCAGAATGCTCTCTCAGTAGTAGTGGCCATGGATTTGTGATTCTTTTGAGAGGGAAATGAGGGCAGGGTTAAAAGAACAGTCAGTTCGACTTGGATGTCTAGTGGACCTGTTTTCTTGGGCCTCTTTGCTTAGCCGTTCTTAACGTGTGTTCTTCAGTTTGGGGAGGAAGAAAACATCCTGATGAAGGATTAAAAGTTACTGGGCCATCAATTGTACATCATGGTAGTTTGAGGC
Organism: Apalone spinifera; assembly: GCA_030068395.1. Classification (NCBI taxonomy): domain Eukaryota; kingdom Metazoa; phylum Chordata; order Testudines; family Trionychidae; genus Apalone; species Apalone spinifera. The sequence continues at coordinate 18,248,881 of JANRFK010000867.1, forward strand.
AAATGTTAAATAGTGTTTTAATAAATAAAGCATAACTTGAACCATGTGTTAATCAAGGTAAATTAGCCTTCTTGTTTATTTCAAATTGTCCAGCTTTGATATGAGATTTGTATTAATCGGGACACAGGGTGTAATAAATGCTCATGATTACATACAAGTGTTTGATGTTTTAAAGTGTTTTGTTTTTGTATAGGTTCACATATAAAAAAATCAGATCAGATTTCTGAATAGGTCCAATTTGATCATAAGACCAAATTCTAGGGCTGGGTTGGGGAAGATGCTGCCCGGGGGCAGGATGCGGCCTGCCTCACTTTGATCTGGCCCGCGGACGGCATCTGGATGCTTTCTGTTTGTATCCTGCTGTCTGTGTCACTGAATTTCCAGGCTGTGGCTCAGGCAGCAGGATCCTTTTTAAATGGCTCCTGGTCATGGTGCTACCTTGGCAGAGGCCAGAACCGTGAGCCCTTTAAATAGCTGCAGCAACCCTGAGCAGCTGCCCTTTGCTGAGTTTTAATTCAAAGCCTCTGGCCCCAGACAACTCTGGGGGAGGCTAGTCGCCAGCCCCACCCCTTCCGCCCCAGACCCCACCCCTTCCAGGGGATGGAGCCAGTCCATGACCATGAACCAAAATTCATTAAGTGCTCCCCCTTCAAAAATTATTGCTCATCCCTGTTCTAGAGCTATGGCAAATGCCCCACATTGGGACACACACATGGACTTCCGAAACAGCATAAATATTTGCTGGTATTCTGGCTCGTGTCAGCCCCATACAGCCCATACTGCTTATTCCAGGAGTCGTGAGTAATCTGTCAGAAGAGTAGATGTGAATAGGCGCTGTAGCTGGGTCAGGACATAGATATTCATAAACACATGGATCACGTTGGCTTTACAATGAAACATGGATATTTGGCTCCAGTTGTAGGTTTAGAAGCAGCCAAACTACAGTTCATGCCAAAACTGGGCCCAAAACTGAGTGAAGTAGTTAATTCTAAAACTTGTAATACCTGTATCTAAGATTGAGAGAAGCGTAAATTCAAGAGTAAAATGAATATGGACCAGCTCATCAGCTACCGTAAATCAATGTAGCTCCATTGTTTTCTATGCTCATTTATACCAGCTCAGAATCAGTTCCTTTACTTTTCAAAAACTCCCCAGTGCCAAATTAACTCTGCCATTAAAAACAGTCGGTCTCATGTGAAATTTTCACACTGGTATAGGGTATTGGTGCTCCTGCTCAAAAGTATTTTCTGTTGCTCACATCATCTTAATATGGTTTATGTGCACAAATGGCCACTTACGCTTCTGAGTAGCCATTTGTGCCCACAGATAGCTACATTTCATGCTTAAATTACGCATGTGGCAGAATACACGTTGGACTTGTTCTCTAGTGTGCCAGACTTCTTGAAAATGTGGTCCTCAGTGTTTCTAAAAACAGCTCCAGGTGGCCTTGAGTACGTAGCATTCAAGACTGTAGAATGATATTGTGGGTTTTTTGTGGGGTAGGAGGGAGACTTTCACTACTTTCAAAGATCCCATTATTTAAAGTGAATTTACTCATGAAACCTAACCCAAAGGTGAAATTGTTTTTATCTCATTTATATGTCCGTAATAAACAACGATGCAATTAGATAGGTGTTAAAAATAGGATGTGGCAGAGATGTTTAAATTACTCAGGTTTCCTGGATTTTATAGCAAGTGCCCAACTGAGATTTGCTGCTCTTCAATTTTGTTTTTGGGGCTAACCAGCCGACGCCTAGTTGAAAAGACTTATGTTCCTACAAGGCCACAGAAGACTTCAGTATTCAGCCTTCGTCTCTTCGGATTTTGGAGAACTCTGTGTACCATCAGCAACTTCAATCCCACCCTCCAGACCAACCCTCATCTATCAAACCCAGGCTGAGAGAGAGAGAGAGAGGAAGCTCCCAGATAAACATACAGCAGCGCCTAAACTCCTAATCACTCTAGGCTTCCGCTTCCAGGCCCTATAATTAGAAGTCCTTCTTTTCCTTGTATTCCCAGTTGACGCAAATGCTTTTTGTGGCTTGGCACCTCGTTTAGGGCGTGGGTTTAGTTTATGGTCAGGCCAGAGTCTGGTTTAGTCTTCTGATACTGCATAAATAGCTCTTAAGCCACAGTCTACATCTGCACCAGTTTTTCCTTTTATGTATGTATTCGCTGTATTTCTTAAATTCTTTTTCCTGAAATAAGTTGATTGTTTCCCAAGGAGTATGCATGAAAAATAGGAAGTTGTAAATTAAAGCAAATGTATCTGTTAACTAAAACAAAGATAAAGTGCCTATTTTTTTTTCAAATCTAGGATAACAGTTCCTTTTCAACTGACTTTTTAAATCTCAGTAGATTTGAGAAACCACATAGTAAAATAGTCATTAATTTAGTCTCGCCGCTTCCTTCATGTTATCCATAAGAAAATCAGAATGTTTGCAGAGAGATGCATATAAAGTAATATCTAGTTTACACACAAATTCTCACTGGGTTTTGTGTATGCAAGAATTGGAATTGGTTTCAGATGTTATCTGCTAAACAGGGATTAATGCCAGTTTGAAAAACAAGCAGGAAATCCTGGAGAATTATTCACTTTTCATCTGTGATTATTCATACAAAATGCATCATAAGAGAATACATTTTGGGAATTAACTTAGGACAGCACTAACCTATATTTCCATCTAAACACAGTCTTTGAGAAAGCAATTGAAAGGTCTGTTAGGAAAACGGAATTTAAAATTGGCTGCCTTTGAAAATGAAACTAATCATTAAGATTCCACTTCATCTCTTTCTCTATTGGGGTTGTACATTTCCACTATGCTGTTAGGGAACTGCACAAAGTATCTCTGTTTCAGGGAGCGAGAGTGAGAAACTAGCCAGCAGAGCTGTGGTAATTGAAAATTGTAACTCCTCGCTGTGAAGTAAAGAGAGATGGAAAATACCATGTGCACATATGCAAACGTGCACACCAAAAAAGCAAACATTCCAAACCTCAATGATTTATCGTTTGAATAACAATAAGGAAGATATTTTAAAATACTAATCGTCTTATTAAAATGTACTTTGGTCTAGCATGTCTGTGGTATGGAGCATGAGACTAGCAGATTACTGGGGTTTAGACAAGCATGTAGCTGTGTATCAAATGCAAATGTCGGCATGATGAAAGTAATTTTTTCGCCTCCTCCAAAAAGTTACTAATGCAGCGAAGGTTAGTGTCATCCAGTAATATGCATTTGCTGCATGTGGTGACATACGACAGAATTCTAGATAAGAGAAGCAAACTGCCAAATCAGATCGCCTTTATCTTTCCATTTTAAGAAAAACTCCTTTCTTCCCAAAATATTATATTATCTTTCACTTCTCTACTCTTTCAGCAAGTAAAGAATACAAAAAAAGACAAGAAAAGAAGAAACACAGCATAACAAAAAAAATACAGTAATTACATTGTGTTGCTCTGATAATAATTCCAGATATCCAAGCACATTTCAGTGCATAATTCAAATACACATAAAATTCAAAGAACGCACAGATAACACCATCGGAGTACATCCTGTGTTCTTTAAAATGTTTTTAAAATGATTTTCTGATCAGTTCCGACAGAGGCACATAGGGATTAGAGATTAGGATTAGACTTTTGTGAGAGAACTAGTCCAAATGAGAATTTTGGATCAACATAAACTTGGTTTTGTTACAAATGGAATTTTTATTGATAACATATAAAAGCAGTTATTTGCCTGTAAATCAATGGTGGGCAATAATTTTTTACCAAACGCCACTTCAGAAATTTTTGAAGTGGCTCCGGGCTGCTGGAAGGGGTGGGGCTTCATGCGGAAGGGGCGGGAGCAGGACACTTCAGTGCTTCCCCATCCACAGACCCTGATGGGACTGAGGGTTGGGGGAGGATGCCAAGTTTTTGCCTCTCCCCACCCCTCAGGAGAGAACCTCCAGCTGCTCTGAACAGTCAACAGTTCCCTCTAGGCACCCATGTTTCTGGTGGTGGGAGGAGACTCATGCACTCTCCCCCGCCCCCAAGTCAGTCAGGGCCTGGGGGAGAGGAGTGCATGCGAAGTCTCTTGCTCCCTGCCCCAGCCCTGCAAGGGAGCACCACACTTAGAGTCAACTGCCAGCTGAGCAGCAGCTGGCGGTTGACTTTAAGGGCCAAGCCCCTTGCAGGCCGGGAGAAGACTGTGCGCTCCTCTCACTCCCGAGCCCTGATTGGCCTGGGGGTGGAGAGAGTACGCAAAGTCTCCTTCTGCCCTGCCCCCATCCTTCAATGAGCTTACAGGACCTGGGGGTCAGGCGGGGGGGGAGAGGGGGTGCGCAATGTCTCTTGCTCCCTGTCCTCTGATGCACGGTGCTTAGAGTCAATCGCCAGGGTTGACTCTAAGTGCTGTGCCCTCCCCCATCCTTAGGCCCTGATTGGCCTGGGGCGCGGGAGTGGCAAGGCCCCTATGGGCTGGATTAATACACTGGTGGGCTGGATCCAGCCTGCGGAGACCCTTTTGCCCACCCCTCCTCTAAGTCAAACATTAGTGTGTATAAATCATCATTTTATACACAGGCGAGGACACACTAGCTTCCTTAATTCTCTTGCCTTAACGCATGGATGTCTGTCTGTCCTGGGCTAGTTAAATTCCATTCCAGAGTATTAAGAAAATGTGAGAGGATGAATGAGCTCGTGACAAGATTGCTGACTAGACTCTTAACTATTTTTGTGAGCCTATTTTGAGCCTATAATAGTAGTGATGCCTGGAGAGGACCGTATGGCCATTTACCTTAGCTAGAAGGTTAGAGGCAGCTTTGAATTTCTGTTCTGAGGGATCATATGGCACGAGATTGCCACTGTGATCTTTCCAGCCAATGGTTATCCTGAGCACAACTTTTCAGAGAGATATCAGGCCAAAGCCTGTGTGTCTTGACAAGGATTGGACTGTAACGAGTGTTTGCAAAGCGTATGGACCAGCTAACTAGCCCCCAACCTATGCAGATGATGTTGTAAGACAGAGTAATTGGGAGTAAAGGTCAAGACGAAACAGAGATCTCCCTGCTCTCTTGATCCATCAATCACCTCTGAAGCAAGCATCCCCCTTAGTTCCTTTGGACAGGCCACCCACATGGGGAAGAGGTGAAGACAATAGTCGTTAGCTATGCTCGTCTGCCAGTTTGCTACTGTCTTCGACACTCTAGTTGGCAGCAAATTCTCTGACAAAGGTACTCCAATGACTGGTTCCAGGAACTGCTGTCACCATCTTGCAGCATCTATGAAACAAACAACACAGGACCCTAAAGTAGAAGAAGTTCTACCCTCTTTTAGGTATCTTATTTTTCCCTCTTTCTTATTTAAAAAAATGTTTATTTGTGTATTTTACGGAAAGAGGTGCGTGGTGGTTTATTAAAGTGAGGATTGTGTGTGTGTGTAGTTTGAAAAGTCTGCTTTGGAACTGGCACAGTAATGATTCTCTAAATCCTAATTCTGGTATTGAATCACTCCAAGGCTATGTCTACACAGCAGCATTATTTTGGAATAACTGACGGCATTCTGAAATACCCTTGGTCCCACCCCATCCTCCCGAGGCTCCATTCCTTTTGGGGGTGTGGAGCTGCCCCTCCCCCCCCAACCTCATGGCCGTGGCTGTCAGCCCTGCTGTGTATTTATTAAAAACTGTTCAAGTAAACTGATTTCCATTTTAAACTTAGATCTGTCTGGAGCATGAAATGATCACTGGTGTATCTCCGGGTTAGCATTGATTTTTGTTATGCATTCTGCCAGACATTCTTTCTCAAGGCAATTCATGAAGAGGGTGGCATATTGGAAAGCTGTCCCATTGCCCATAGATTTTTTTCACCCTACTTTGGACAAAGTGTTGTTGAATGTAAAGTTGTTAGGGGCAAGGACGAAAGGATGAGTTGAGAATGTGTTTGGGATGGAATCAGGCCTAGTAATGTTCCCACCCATTTAGTTGAAGCAGCCTGCTACCCACAGAGGGAGATCATAACGTTTTCTCCAGGGAAGTCTGTGTGTATTACTGGGAGTAACACACTTCACTCAAAGGAAAATAATCTTGTGCATTTACAGAACATAACTAATGAAAATTGTGGGTATTATCGCACAATAGATACTTGCATTGGTGCCGACTTTTCTTTTTGTCGCTGGATACTGAACCCTTCCCCCCCCACACTTCAGCCTCGCCCTCACTCCACCTCTTTCCCCAAGACTCATCTCCCCACTTCTTCCTACTCCTACTCCACCCCGCCCTCACCTCTTCCCCCGTCCCTTCCGGAGTCGATTCACCATGCTCTGGAAGTGCCAGAAGAGAGGAGGAAGAGTTGGTAAGGGCTGGGCTGCCGAGGCATGGGGGGAGGGGAAGCTTGGTGCTGGTGGGTCCTCTGCCCCCACTGATTTTCCCTATGGTGCTCCAACCCTGGAGCACCCATAGAGTAAGTGACTATGACACTTGCTAACTTGCACTTGAACAACTTTTACTATATTTCTTATAAACGTGTCCCTGCAAACGAAGGAAATTTTCAGTGAAAATATTAACATCCAGACCAACCTCAACTCAAAGGCCTTCTTTGTAAAGATAGTGCCCATATCGATGCATAGGCTCCTCAGCTCCACTATAGACTTTTTCATTTCCAACACTCAGAATCAGTGAAAAATGTCTCTGTTGGATAGAATCTTGTTGACGTCAGCGGTAAGACTGGGCATTTGTCTATGGCTTGTCAGGAAGTGGATCTATGCACTGAAGATTGCTTCTCTTTTCTTCTCTCCCTGCCCCTAACAGTCATAGGTCCCGACCTTTCTTCCAGCCAGGGAGTGCTCAACCTCCCCCCTTTCTCTCAAGACCCAATGAAGTCAGGAATTATCCCCGTTTTACAGATGGAGAAACTGAAGCATAGAGGACTTGCATAGCTTGAGGTCCTGGAAGAGCAGGGAATTGAACCTGAATCATCCTAATCTCAGGTTACTTCTCTTACCACTACAGCCATCTTTCCTTTCAGTTGCGGCATCTGCTCTATCTAATAAGCTTTCTGTGGTTTACCAGAAGGAGGAGTCCCTCTCTGAACTTTGGTAGGTCCGTACATCATGGCTCTGCTGAAACTTGTCATTTTCCATGAAATCAGGAGGTGGGTGACAGCTCCCAGGATTCACAAGGAAGAATGAAACATAAGGTGAGGGGAGGTCTCTGCTTCTACTGAGCATCTTTCTGTTATCTAGTAAAAGATGCAGATGGTGGCTTGGTAGCAGGGCCGAGGAATGTTCGTGAGCAGTGCTGTGGAGCCAGGATGCATTTAAGAAAAGAGCAGGATTCTTAGCTTCTTTGGGTGGTGGTCATATCTCTGTGCAGCCATATGTCAGGAACTGATCTATCAATTGGCTGTCCGTGGTGTACATGGAAAAGCTTGTGATGATGGGCACCTCATGTCAGGAAAGATGTAGATGAACTGCAAAAAGTCCAGAGAAGAGGAACCAAAATGATGAACGGTCTAGAAAACATGGCCTATAAGGGAAGATTGAAAGAGCCGAGTTTGTTTAGTCTAGAAAAGAGAAGACTGAGGGGACATACCTGCTTTCAAGTACACCAGGCAATTCACGGCTCCTCCAAAAGGGCTGGGAGGGAGGGGGAAAGAGCAGGAAATGTGGGGCTCTGGTGCCCTGGAGCATGAGAGGTGCATGGGGAAGAGGGGCAGCCAAGGAGTCCTCAGGCTGCATGTGGATCCCCAGTGGGCCACATGCGGCCCATGGGCCGCAGGTTGCCCACCACTGGTCTCAGATGATGCTTGGTCCTGCCAAGAGTGCAGAGGACTGGCCTTGGTGATCTCTCGAGGTCCCTTCCAGTCCTATGAATCTGTGATTAAAGGTCATAACTTTTTTCTTTTTAACTGTAATTTTTTTTTAAAGTGACCTATGTCAGTGATATGGTGCTGTGTATATATGAGAAGCTTTGAGCTTGTGGTGAATATGGCTGGTTGGCTACAGAGAGAAATAAGAAATTGTTTTCTCAGGACGAGTCAGTAACTATTTCCCCATGAAACTGTCACAGTTATCCTTTGAACAGTACAGGTGGAACTTCTCTAGTCCGGCACTCTCTGGTCTGGCAACATGGCATGATTTTAGTTATCTGGATGTGCACTTACCCTGGGTATGACCAAGATTCCTGCTGTCCCATAAAGTTTGTTTACAGCCACCAGTCCTTGTTCTCAGTGTTCTGTTCTGTTGTCTAGCTCTAATTTACCCCTAACTGTCTTCCAAGAGCCCAGTAAGCAGTGGAAGACTTGGTAATGCTGCTAGACAATATTGACCTCCTAAGGTCTGGCAACTTCTCTAGTTTGGCACCGGTCAGGTCCCGAAGATGCCTGACTAGAGAGGTTCAATCTGTAATTGTGCTAAATTTGGAGCCTTTAATTTAATTTAATTTAGTGGGAGATTTCAGTTCTGCTTTCAGTGGAAAAACTCAACCTTAACTATGGTGTTGGTGCAAACACCTTTGCAATACATCATTCATCACTTTTTCCATTGATGCCCTCACCGGGAAATGTGTAAAATTCCTCTTTCTGTAGATACATTAAAGTGCCTTTTAGATAACATTGAAGATATTTTATCTGGAAAAAAAAACTGTTCAGGTAAACTGGTTTCCACTTTAAACTTCTTTAAACATCAGCATCTTACTGTAAGTGATAAATTATTACATTATTGTGATAAGCAAGATAATACAGGTTTATTGTAGGAGAGAATGAATGTTGGGTATGTTTTATACAGTCTTCTCAAGCTCTGCCATAACGCCTCACTTTAGTATAAGCAAAAAGCTCTCCATTTTAGTATAAATAAATGTACTCTCATGGCAGGCTTGCCTAAAATATGTAATTGTAAATGTCCAGAAACTGCAGTATGGGCTAACATGTAGAAGGAAGAAAAAAAATAAATCGCATTTACAACTTACTATCATTCTACTGATCTTCATTCTAATTGAATAATTTCAACACTCTGTATTAGGGCCTGTTTTCTGTTATAGTAACACTTAATATTTAACTTGCAAACTTGGTTTCTGATTTGCTAGCTTTTCATGCAATAAATCAGACCGTTTCTGTGATAAAGCTTGGAGAGAGAGAGGCTCCCTTTGAATATATTTAGGGAGGGGTTATCTTTATTCTATGTTTAATAGTGTTTTCACTTGCATGAAAGATGGGAATTGTGTTGGTACATCAAATCTCCATTTTATTAGCCGAGAGTAAATGTTTACTTGCGTAATTCAGAGCTGTAGGGAGTAAACTGCAGTTTGCAGTAACTTTGGTGCTTCATAATGATCGCAGGCGATATTAACTTTCAGCTTGAGTGTCTTGCCTGTACAGCACAGTTCAACAATGTTACAGTTACCTGATTTCTAATGTACTTTTGCTTATAAATGAATTGAAACATCTGTATGAAATTAATCCATTTAGAATGAAATCAATTTCTCACATGATTTTTTGTGTGTGTGACCAGAAAACCAAGTGAAAGACGGGATAGATATTTTAGGCCCACATCCTTAAACTTCTTTCTGTGCAGCGATTAACCCATTGTGCTATTTCTTTCCTTTACACAGGGATGCTGCTGGTCACGACTGACACGCTAGGCCATGATTTCCATGTTTTCCAAATACTGACACATCCGTGGTCGTCATCACAAAGCGCTGTACATCATTTGTATACACTTCACAGGGGAGAGACTGAAGCCAAAGTAAGTTTAAAATGATTAAATAAAGACTAATGTCCAGATGGATCAAATTACATATTTTCTGTGTGTTGGCACTTTTGAGTATAGTGTTGGGTTCAGAAAGGAAAAGAGCCTTCCTTTTATTATAGCCATAAGAAGGGATAAGAGCACAGAGTTTAATCAGGACAGTAAAGCATCTTTTGCTCTGTCATGTTTACTCAAACATGCCATCACCTCCAGAGAGTCCAGATCGCAGTGGTTGCATTTAGCCTTTCCTCATGTTGCATGTTAAACATTTGTTTCATGCCTTTGAAGCAACTGTCAGTTGGCTATGTTTTTGTGGGAAAGACCCAAGAAATGTAAGAGACGTTTGTGGTGGGGGAAAAAAAATCAGTATTATATATTTGACATAATGCCATGAACCTTAATTCATGAATCTTAAAGAGAACTTAAGAATAAAATAAAACAATGTAGTTTATGTAATTTCCTAATTTTAATTTTTTTCACAGATACTCTTGGCATGATACTCCTGGTCAGGATCACTTTAGTACAGGCAATAGACTACTCCTGAGTCCGCCATGACAGGCATCAATGCATTATACTCAGGGGAACCCCATCTTTTTAGCCCTATGTAACTATTGAAAAAATATTTTACAAATTACCATTACTCACAATATGGATTTAAACAGTGGATGTAACCTGGAGTACAGAGAAAGGCCTCAGGCAAGACCTTTGTGGCTCTTGTCCTGGAAGCTAGGCTCATAAAACTACCACAGTTGTTGTTATTCAGGCTTTGACTACACTGGCATGTTTTGTCACCAAAAAGTGCCTTTTGGAGACAAAACAGTGAGAGTGTTTACAGTGCAATGTGACTTTTGTTGGGAAAAAACACCCAGTTTTGGCGACAAAAAACTTCGGCCCCTGTGAGAAAGTTTTGACTTTTCCCTCCCTTTATTGTCAGCAAAGAGCCAGTGTGGATGCTGCTGTTTGTTTTGACAAGAGAACTGGCTTCTGCCAGTATCCCACAATGCCTGGCCTGATGGTTGTGCTCAGTGTTTTGTGATCTCTGCTGCCCTGCAGGCATGTGCCCCTCCCCTTTCAGAGCTCTGGGAAGTATGTGACAGCTGAGTGAGCTGCACTGTTTGGGGAACAAATAAAGAACACATCATTGGGGTACTTTTGTACTGCCCTGCACTAGGAGCACAGTGGCAGGGAGACTGCTGCTGCAGAAGGAAGGCTGCAGAGATTGCTGTGCTGCTTTGACATCCCTCAGCACAGAGAGCTCTCAGAGCTCTGAGGGAATCCCAAGAAGCGCAGGGATCAGCTTTGCCTTTCCACAACCCTGGATTGTGGGATGCTAACCCACACTGCTTTGCTCTATCAGGTGAGAGGGCGCTAGCAATGTAGCCATGTAATATCAACAATGGGAGGCAGAAAAATTGGTTTGACCGTTTTCACTTTTGGTGACTTTTGCATGTCGACAGCACTTTTGTCACTCAACCTTCCCAGTGTAGACATTAGGGATGTAATAGTGAAGCTGGTTAAACCATTAACTGATAAGTAGATGCTTATCGGTTAACGCTATTGGCTACACGCAATCCCCCCGCCCACTGCGGCTCTGCATTTCAAGTATTTTGGGAGCTGGTGCACAAGCATGCTGGCTTAGGTCTGGCTCGTGATGGGTCTGACAACTACCCCTGCTGCAGCTCTGCATCTAAAGAACTTGAGAGCCGGGACTGAGCCAGCGTGCTTGCGCACTGGCTCTCAAGCTCTTTTAAATGCAGAAATGCAGAGCTACTTATCAGTTAATTGTGTAGCTGACAAAAGTTTGGTGGCTACACAATTACCGAATTACACACTTCCTAACATCCCTAGTAGACACAGACTTACCGGTTTTTAATAGGCTGTATATCCCTTCTCTCCTGGTAGAGGCTAGAAGCATTTATTGGTACCATAGCTATAGATGTATTTTAGGATCTGGAAGTTTTATTCATCCAAAGGTTTTGGTGCCATTAGTTCAGTTCGGAATCTTAACTCAGGCACTTGATATATTCAGCTTATCCATGCTAGCTGTTCCTGGAAGATTTAGAACCCACTGGAGAATGGTGTTCCAAAGAACAATGTAGTATTAAGCGTATGCGTTATCTATACAGTAGCTGAGACTTTTTTATTGCAGTGCTGGAAAATTGTAATTGCTAAGATAGGTAACTGCTTATATTAGGAATACGTAGCCAATGGGGAAAGTGAGAAGAAAAGACTGAGTAGTCTCAATTTAGGCACCGAAAAATACAGGCACAAAAATTTCTAGTCCCCTTTGAAAATTGAGACAATTTAAAGAGCCCTGATTTTTAGTGCTGTTTATCTGCCCTTTAATAATTAGGTTCCTTTAAGATACCCACAACTTAGGACTCTGAAATTCACTAGTTAGTTTGGAAAACATAGAACACTATATGTGTCTGTTAAGGTCCCTACATTTTTATGCTTCCACATCCTCCTTCTGTTCATCTGTACAAAGCGTATTTTATATTATAATTTTAAAAAAAAACAAGTAAACATGAAATTGACTCTAACCACACGCAAATAAAACAGTTACATTATTTCAGAGAAGAAATATTTTAGAAAATGAAATTAGAAGATTCCAACTGAAAGGCTTTTAGGTTTATAAACAACATAAAAGGGATAGATATTCCTTGCATTTGTATGTACATCCTATAATGTATTTACGTCTTTATCTGTATTTCTGTTCTGGATTCATCAAAGACTGTAAAGATGTTATAGTCATCCAGCAAAACAAGTGTGTGGATCCAATTAATGTGAATTGAGATGTTCTGTGGTCTGTGAACTAGCGTGATATTGTCAGCTGACAACAATTTTCTTTTGAAAGAGCAATGTAGTAAAACAAATATCGCACATTTTCCCAGTAAATCATGTGTGGTACATCCTTTTGAGTACTGTCCTAGCATATGTGCTAAGGCACTGTATTAAAATGTTTCAGAACCAGTGGAATGTTTGAAAATTCCCTTGTTTGTAACATAATTCTAATTCAGAGCATGGAAGTATTTCTCTTGGAGTGGGTGTAAAGTAGACAAAAGTCTAACCAGCAAGAGACGTATTGGTGAGTTTTACAGCTCCCTAGATATTAAAACAGTCCAGCAACAATATCACACCGGCGCCTGTGATTGCTAAGACAATCCTATCATTTGAAACATGTACATAATTTGAATGTGTATGTTCTAACTCTGGCTTTGTGAGTAAAATAGTGTTTTCAGGTTTATGGTGAGAAAAGCATTGTGTGTTACTGTGCTCTTGTCTTTTGGTTAACTGCACATATGAATTGCATTTAACCTAGAAGAATTTTTGAGGCTGTTTGATTTGTAGCTTGTAATTCAAATGCAGATATTTTAAGACACACATTAGAAGCTACCATACTTACATTCTTGAATATGATAGTATTTATACACTTATAGAGTAGACTCTTTGTTTTGTTTTGTTTTTGAGATGTGAATCAGCTCCGTGATCTTAAAGGTCACCATCTGTAGTGCAGCTAGAAAAAGTTCTAATTTGTGTTGATATATACCAATGATTATTAGAGTGTCAAAATGTATTTGGTTTTTACCCATTGTAAATTGGTTCAACTTCAGCATATGCCTCTTTACTTAAGCCTTTTTTTTTGCTTTTGTACCCCTTAGTCATATCAGTATCATCTGTTTGTCTTTCCCTGATGTTGGCAGTGACAAATATTTTCCCAGTAGAGTTTTATTCAGCATAGTCTCATTTGAAATTGCCTTCCTTTACTAGGAATCTGACGCATTGGTGTGCACTGCTGTAATCACACGTTCTTGCCACACTTTTTGTTTGTTTATTCCCTTTTAAACAGTTTTAGTTTCTAATGTGGTAGAACTATTTAGTTCACTTGTATATATTTAATTCACTTGTATTTAGTTCACTTGTTATATTTTTATTTAACAATATTTTTCTAAAAACTTTGTTGTTGTTTTTCACAAGGCAAAAAAGGAGCTTAGTGCATTTTTTTCCAAAATGGAGGGGTAACATCTTCAAACAATTAGTGTAACATGAATGTTATACTTAACATTGGAAAATAACCTGCTTTAGCCAGCTGATGAAGGTCTTTCCTTCTCTATGTGTGCGCATGTGCATATTTGCATTCCCAATAAGGAGTTTCACGTGGCGTTGTTGATCTTTTGGAAATGTAGTTTGGAGGAAAAGTTGCTCTATTTTTTTTTCATTTGAAGTTATTGTGAAATTTGGTAGAGGTACATTCAAATGGAATCTTAAAGAAAAGTTTTCAGTTAATCAAAATCCAGAATTCTCTGTGTTTGACTGGAAGATGCCCTTTCTCTGTAATCTAGTTCCACAGTTCATTTGAGGTACGTAGGCCCCTAGCCTTGCAAAGATTTATGAATGTACCTAACTTGAGACGACTCACGGGAATAAAATTACATACATGCATGAGTTTTTGCGGGATCAAAGCCTTTAGTTTCTTGTGTTGGGCTCTCAGATATTTTTTCTGTTTTTAAAAAAACTCTGTCATGTATTTTTTTCAGTATGTAAGAATTAAAATAGGGTTTAGGCACAATAGTTTAAAGCGTAAATGTGATTCAATATTAAGATTAGGTGACTCAATATGAATGAACTTGACCTTTTAACCAAATCTTGGAGCTAACCCAGATTAAAAAAGTTTGACTGATAATCTTTTGGTTTTCCTCACCACCTCAGCACTTGCCTGGTTTTGACCAGAATCAGCAGAGGCAGTATCAGAATCCTGCATTAAGCAATCAACCAGTCAGCCAGCCAACAACGAAACAGTCCCCCCACAAATAAAAGAGAAATGAAAATCAACAACAAATTCCCCCCAATGTCTGTTGCTGTGGTTAATTGCAAAGATCAGGTTGGCCAAGAAAAAAAGGTATTCTTCCAAGCTCTGCCCGCATAACACCATCCCACACAACATGCCAATCACAGCACATTATGGGGTGTTGAAAATACAATAGTGCATGCTCTCTGAGTTGCTTGGGCTTAGCTACCCTTCTGTGGGGTCCAAATACACCCATGGACTGCATGGGTCTTTCCTCCTTGGCTTCCCCGTGGTGAGGTTATATGCCATACCTGACTTCATGAGGTTGTCTCTGCCTTGCAGGGGAGACTTAGGTGTCCTGCTGAGCTCTTCTGGGCTTGGTGCCTACTTGATATGGGGGAGGTGGGGACGAAAGTAGTGGTATTTCCCAAATCCACCTACTTTTGTTGCCAATATGAGCTGTCCCAATAAATTGTTCAGATCGTCATGATGTGATCCTCCCTTTCTTCTCTCATGTGCTTCCAACAGTGAACATGGTAACAATACTGATACCTGAAGTAGTATTATCGGGCATGTAAGTTACACTTAATGAGATGAACGGGAAGTGTAGAAAGAATGGTCTAGGAGAGAGCACTGGATTGAGGGACTTAGAGACTCCAGATTCTGGCTCCGCTGCTGGTTTCCTGTGTGAACTTGGATGGCTCCCTGAAGCCTTGTCTATATCAGGAGTTTGTACTTGTCAAGCTGGGATATAAATCAGCTGCCCTGCGCACTGAGTGTCTGTGTGTACCCTGCTGCTGAACGCTCAGCAGCCCCAAGTGTGTGTTGATCTATGGCTGTTCTGAGTACGCTGCTGTGCTGTAAATTTTCCCCCAGCTTACTGTACGCTAACTCCATCATACAGACGTGCCGTTACTATCTCCTGTGCCTTCGTTTTCTGGGAAAGTACTTTGGTACCTCAGCAGGGAGTTGTGAGGGCAGAATCCATTTAGGATTTGCAAGCTGCTCCCATATGGTGGTGATCTAGGCCAGCGTTTCTCAACTTTTTTTAATAAAGTACCCCTTTTTCAAAAAAAAAAAAGTACCCCCAGTACCTACAGTTTTCAGAGAGACACAATTTTTTCTACCATTGGAACACATTTGTTTAAACAACTTTATCGTAGCTGGGCGGGCGATGAAATTTTTGGGTGTAAAAAGTACAAAAATAATAACATGCTGTCAAACTTAAAACAAAAATTCAGTTTTTTCCAAATTTCAGTTATATTGATGTACCCCCAAGACTTCTCTCAAGTACCCCGAAGAGTACTCATACCACTGGTTGAGAAATACTGATCTAGGCTATACAAGTACCTTGATAGTCTGGTCAAACCTTTCAGAACTATTGTTTCAAGTTCTGCAAACACAGATTACTTCTTGGGCTGTGTCAACAACCGTAAGAGCTAGAAACTTTTTTTAAAAAAATGAAATGTTAGCGTCTGGAAAATAAGAAGGTAACATAAATGAGATTCCCCTTGGAGTGTCAGTGCTGACATCGCAATGCGAACTCTTGCGGGAGATAGATTTGAAAGTCTTAGGAAATCTGTGCTCATCAGAAGAGTCAGTTTTGGACAGTAATCTAGCCATACCTCCCACTGTCCTCCTTTAGCCAATATGAATCCATGTTTACATAATACGATAGAACTTTCCACCCACACACTTTTTGGAATGTAGGAAACCAAGATGTATTGTGCGCTGAGTGGAGCCATTTTATTTGCTTGCAGGATGAAAGTTAGGTTGTCTGCACTTTCTCTTTGATCTTCAAGTGCAAACAGAAAAAAGGGCCTGAAAACAGCGTTATCTCGACCTAGAACAAATAATTGTGGTGATAGGGTTGGTGTCTGATGGCCAGGGTCCTGTGTAATCTTTCTGGCAGTCGGACTTTTGCTTGTTCTGACTCACAAACTGCTGTTATAACTGACCTCAGTCAATGTAGGTAAATAGAAAGAATGATAAAAACATACCACCTTGTGCTGTCAAGAGACATACCCTAGTTTGCACTGCTACAGAAAATGCAAAAATGCCTTTCCGATGTGATGTCAGAAAGTATGCTTAAGGTTAAGTGACATTGTATCTAGACAGCCAGTCATTTCAATATTGTTACAGGCAGCTACCCCATGTTTAATGCAAGTCTCTCTTTTCTGATATAGATACAGTAATGTAGTCACAAATATTGAATCAGTCTGTTGAAGACAATATTTCTGGGAAATAATCTTGCCCTGGAACAGTCTTGAAATAGTAAAAATTGATTTAGAGTTGTTAATCATTCACTGATGAAACTTGCCAGTAGATAAAAATGCTGCCCGATGAATTGAGAGATTTGGGTTCTGCTTCTTAACGGGACTGTGAAGAGTGAGTGCGAAAGAATTGACCTTTGTGAATGTGCTCACGTTTTGTCATTGTTGCACTCGCTACTCAGACTGAAGAGATGCATAGGGTTGTTTGCTGTGGACTTGAATTTGCCATCCTTACTGGCAGAGTGAAAATCAGTGGCATTCTTTGCCGATAAGGTACTATGGACAGTAAGGGTGGCATAACTGAGTCCTGTGCATCCAATACAAATATCTTGTGTTGTCCATGGTTTTACTCGCTCTCTTTTTTTTTTTAAATATACACTTGTTATAATACAAAGTCTTCCTTTAAATTTCTGAGGGAAAAATACAGACCAGTATTTGCTAATTTTATATTGACCCTGACTTCATCGCTGCTGTGTCAATGCCTTCTTCCTAAATAAAACAATGCAATCCTTTGGTCATGAGTTCACAATGGGGAACGTTATTGTCTGACATTATGTATGGCATTTACCGCAATATCTCTGAAACTGAGAACATCTGGAAAAGCCCGTCGCTGAGGGAGCGAATTGCAGACATGACAAGTTAAATGCCTGATGAGATAATGCTGATCATGCTTTTCTGTTGTTTCACTTCACTATTCAGGTACAAGGCAATGCAATAAAGCTTGTGGAAACTTTTCTTACCATTGTCAGCCTGATAACTTATTAGTTCAAGCTCTGAGACAGCGCCAGGAAGATCAGAAGGTGTTCTAATAGCTTGTTTCTTGTAATTGTCATGAAAATATAATGTATGCAGTGTTGTAGCTATGTTGGCCCCAGAGATAAGGGGAGTGAGGTCATATTTTTGTTATTGGACCAGAGGTAGCCATGTTAGTCTCTTTCAGCAAAAACAACAGGGAGTCCAGTGGCACCTTGAAGTCTAACAATTTTTTTATGGCATAGACTTGCATCTCACTTCGTCAGATGTATGAAGTGAAAGGAAAATAAAGTTAATGCAGATACAGACTGGGGATGTAAAAAGTCAATTAAAATGGTAACCATGTAACTGCTGAAAATTCTAGTGCTTACACGGTTAGATGCGCTGCGGGCTCTGCAGTATAAATCTTACCTATTGGCCCCACTCCCATTGGAGACTTCCCTGCCACAATGAAGTTGCCTCCTAGGGAGCTGGGCTGGCAGGGGCTGCCAGCTCCACTCCCCGGGAGAAGGCTTCAGTGTTTAATCAATGACATTAACCAATAAGCACCAGCTTATCAGTTAACCGGTTATTTGGTTAAACTCGAACATCCCTACTGCAGAGATGGGAGTGCCACATCAGAGCTAATTCAGTCAAGGTGGTTGTGGATAAGAAGGTGAGAATAACCATAGTGGAAAATTGCTTCTAGTAATGAAAGAGCCATTCCCAGTTCCTATTCAGACCCATTCTGATGGTTTTAAATTTACATATGAATTCCAGTGCAGCAGTTTTCTGCTCAAGTTTTTTTGCTCAAGTATGGCAACTTCCAAATCTGTGTGTCTAGGGAGGTTAAAATGTTCTCCCGTTGGTTTGTGTGTGCTGCCGTTCTTGATGTCTGATTTGTGTCCATTTATTCAGTTGTGTTGAGACAGTCCAATTTGTCCAATGTCTATGGCAGAGGGGCCTTCCTGGCACATGATGGCATATATCACATCAGCAGATGTGCAGGTGAATGAGCCTTTGATAGTACAGCTGATGTGGTTAGGTTCTATGATGGTGTCACTAGAGTAGATGTGTGGACGGAGTTGGCAATGGGGTTTGTTGCAGGGATTGGTTCCTGAGTTAGTGTTTCTGTTATGGGGGGGGAGAGTTTGGTGGTGAGTATGTGTTTCAGGTTGGAGGTATGTGACAATAAGGGATCGTCATCTAGAATACATTGCAGATCCTTGATTATGTGTTGGAGAGGTTTTAGCTGGGAGCTGTAGGTAATGGCCAGTGGTGTTTTGTTGCTTTGTTTTCTTAAGTCTGTCCAGTCGTAGGTGGTTTCTGGGTATCTGCCTGGCTCTGTCAACCTGTTTCTTCACTTCCCTAGGTTGGCATTGTAGTTTTAAGAATTCTGGATAGAGATCCTGTAGGTAATTGTCTCTGTCTAAGGAACTGGAGCAAATGTGGTTGTGTGTTAGGGCTTGACTGTAGACAGTGGATCATGTGATATCTTCTGGATGAAAGCTGGAGGCATGTAGGTAAGTACCACGATCAGTAGGTTTCCAGTGCAGGGTGGTGTTTATGTGACCATCACTTATTTGCACTGTAGTGTCCGGGAAGGAGCTTTCTTGTGTGGAGTGGTCCAGGCTGAGATTGATGTTGGGTTGGAAATTGTTGAAATCCTAGTGGAATTCATCAAGGGCCTCCTTCCCCTGGATCCAGATGATGCAGACGTCATCAGTGCAGTGCAAGCAGAGGAGAGGCACTTGGGGTGGGAGCTGAAGAATCGTTGTTATAAGTCCGCCATAAAAATGTTGGCACATCGTGGGGCCATGCGGGTACCCAGGGCAGTGCTGCTGATTTGACGATATTAAACATCCACAAAACTGAAATGGTTGTAGTCCATGACAGCTTGTAGTCCATCTTTGTGTGAAATGTTGGTGTAGAGAGTAGGAATGTGAAGGGTTGACTGGCATGCCTCACTCTTAATGGTCTACCAGTTCCAGTTACCTGGTAAGGGC
The DNA here is from genome assembly GCA_030068395.1 of Apalone spinifera. Lineage (NCBI taxonomy): Eukaryota > Metazoa > Chordata > Testudines > Trionychidae > Apalone > Apalone spinifera. The sequence goes on from JANRFK010000867.1 coordinate 18,268,405, forward strand.
TGGAGCAGCTCTCTGTCCATGGCGGGCCTGGCCACCTCCACCCCTGGTGCAGATTACACACCAGCTCCCTGGGAGTGGGCCTGCAGAGCCCACAGCGAAGCCACCTCTCCAAGAGCGGGGCCTGCAGAAGCAGGGAGGTTTTGCTACAGGCTCTACAGGATAAAGCTTATATAAGCTTATTTAAGCTTTATCCTGCAAAGCCCGCAGAGCATGTAACCACTGAAATTGTTAATGGTTATACAGTTGCATTTTTACATCCCAAGTAGAGAGCTTCTACATCCATAGTGGCTAGGATGGTGTGTTCTGGAAGTGCACCAATGGACTGTAGTTTCCCCAGGAAGTTGGCGGTGTCTCGAAGATAGCTGGGCATGCTGGCAGCATAGGGCCTGAGGAGAGAGTCTCTATAGCCAGACAATCCTGCTGGAAGAGTGCTAGTGCCTGAGATGATTCTTGTTTTTCCTGATGAGGTGAGAGACCAGTTTCCACACTTACACAGAGCTCTTCTTCAGGGCAAAAAATATCACCTTGCCAACCTTTTCCGGCCCTGTGAAAATACATGATCAAACTCTGGACTGTAAGTTTAGTGCATTCACTGTTGTGTTTCACTGAGCATAGCGTGTACTGATTTTTTTTTTTTAGTAAAAAAAGTTGATTTTAATATATCCGTAAGAACTGTGCACACAGTTAGTACAGTATTAACTTTTAAAAGCCCTGGAGTATCTAGGCTGGATGTGAGATATGAGTCATTTCCAAGAGTAGAGGTAAACAAGGTCAGCATCTGTCCATGTGATCATTTGTGTAATCAGTCTTACCTCGTAACTGTCCCTTTTTTATCGACTGTTTTGAAAATAAGCAGTTTTCCAGGTACTGGAGTGGACTTCCTTTTGCTAAATTTCATGTTAGGCTTCTGATGTGTTATCTGTGTCATCTAATTCAGATTGGATTTAAATTTCAGAGGAACGGTGGTAGGGGGGTAAACAAGGAATGATGGTAAGAAAATTACCCTTGCTCTATATTGCTGAACACAAAGGATACCCAAGTGATATATTTGATGATGCCCCAGAAGAGCGAGGGGCAACCAAGGCTAGTGAGTGGGCCGCATGAGTGGCCCTCCTTCTCAGTGGGCTGCAAGATTGTCGTAATCAACTGTCTCCCAGGATAGGGTAGTTTTGCTCACTATTCTTTTTACGTGGAATTTGCAGGGGAGTGCCATTTGAACTGTGGCAGTGCTTTGATTGGATGCAAAGCAAGTACACAGTTCTTACTGTCAAATTGCAGGCCCCTCACATCACGTAGCCTTGATGGAGATGTGTGTCACTTTAGTAATACTGGTAGGAAAAAAAATACATGGATGGAAACCAGCGGAATCTAACAACCCTGCACATGGACAACTGTAAACCAAACGTGTCGTGGGCCACACATAGAACCCTGAAGAGCTGCATGCAGCCCTGGGCCACAGGATACCTGCCACTGACCAGAATCTAATTCTTCTTTCTGGATTTTTAGGACTTGGTTCATGTAATGTTACCCCCAGATCACTGCATTCTTGGAGCATTAGTCAATAGGGCCGCTGGAAAATCATATATAATGTAATCAAATTCCAGATACTACAATATTCATGCTGCCCCATAGTGTGTCTGGACCCAGAAGCAAGGTTTCTTCTTCAGATTTCAGAAGGCTGTGCAGTACTAGTACACGAAACCCCGACAGATAGATAGATGAGGGAAAAGTAAAAGAGTGACATGCAGGAGAGAGAATTGAAGAGAGACCAGAGAAGAGAATAAGAATGGAGAGAAATAAAGGAAGGAGAGGCAGAAATAATTGGAAAATGAAGAACGATACAACATGAAGAAATAGCAAGGATGGGGAAATAATGTAACCAGAAAGGATGAGTGAAGCTAGAAAGGAGAGGATTCATCGTGGAATACATGGCCAGTCAAAGCTTTCTTTTATTATGTATCAGTTAAACCACTTTGCAGACTGTTGTACGTCCTTTCCTTTGCAAACACTGGATTATTTCCTCCCAAGGGCTGTTACAGTTTACCAGAATATTTGAAAGCATTGTTTAATTGACTCAGATGGGAAAACAGTCTGCAGACACTTGAATATAAACCAAGAGGAGATCTAGCTGTTCCATAAAGTGACTGATTGCTAAATGAATAGAGGTTACTACAAATATTTAACTAGAGCAGAAATAATTATGTCAGAGCCAAGTGAAGTACCTCAAGGTTTGATTTAGAATTACTTGGACCAAGAAATGGGAAGGAGTCCATGGTTATAGAAGTCTGTTCTGTATTCTTCATAAACTTAAAAGACCCAGACATGTGAGAAGTAGTAGCTGGAGAGCGTACCTCCTCATTACAGCAGTACTGTTGTACTAGTGCTTTGGAGAGGGGATGGCAGTTAAGCCCAGACAGTCATGCAATCCTTCCAAGAGGTTACAGCCAGCTGCAGCACCTGCAGGACGCTTTGCGGCACCTTTTTTGGTTGAGAAAATAACAGTTTGGCTCCTGAGGCTTCAACCGCTACCCGATGGGGAAGAGTGACAGGGCCTCGAGTAAGTATTCCAAGAGAGAGACTGAAAGGATGCGATCAGGGAATTCTGGTTTTGAATCAGCAGTGTTCCAGCAGATGTGTGCAAGCGAGGTATTCTGGAAAACATGCGTCGGCGTTCCAAGGTACAGACCTTCAATCAAGAATCGGCAAGAATAGTGGAATACTTTGTTGACACACTGGAGAATTGGATAGCCATATTTCATGAAGGGCTCTGCAGCTATTTCTGTGTTTTAAGCAGGAAGTGAAATAAGTCTCCCTCTCTCTTTCTTGTCCCCCTTTCAACCAGAACTTTCTCAGTGCACAAGAAACACACATCTCAGTACTGCAGGCTGGGAACTTGCGTTATTCAGACTGTAACGTGGCAAGGCTCACCACCATGGCACCTCCTGCTGTTGGGAATTAGCATCATTCAGCCCTGGAGCACCCCCTTCCGGCTGGTGTCCCGCCTCTGTTACCTATTATTCTCCATCATGTACATTAGGACCCCTGTCCCTCCAAGACCACAGAGTCCTCCCCTATGGGTGCTGCCCTACCATAGTGCCTCCACATTCTGGGGTCCTTCTCTCTCAGGGAACGCCCAATCCCCTATACCCTCCTTGCCTCAGGAACCCTATCGCCCGTCATCATCTAGCTCCTTACCTCAGGGGCAAACCGCAGTCTGAAACGGCCACTCATCATTGGCAAGGGGTGTGGACCTGCTGCCTTCTCCTGGCCTGGCTGGTTTCTTGCAGCCCCCATACCCTTGGGCCTTGTCTCAGGCCCTGCAGCCTGGAAGTTTGCCTGGCCAGAGCTCCCCAGCCATACTTGCCTTTCCCTAGCCCTGCTCTGCTCTGCTCTGCGCCAGGAAGCCTCTAGCTCCCTGGCAGCCACGTCCCTCCTGCTCCACAGCTGAAGCAAGAGTGAGTCTGTCTCTCCTCCCCTTCAGGAGCCTTTATTTATACTTCCCTCAGCTGGGCCCGGGGCCAACATCTGCCACAGCTGCTGGCACCACAGCACCAACCCTCTCCTAGGGCTGGGTTTTAACCCTTAAAGGGCCAGTGCAGGACAGATGCCCCATCACACAGACATATAACAGTGTGGGAAACACCCACTAACTAAACAAGAGCTAAGGGAAGAGTGGAACATAATGCTGACCAGTCTTCCCTCTAATCTTTTCCATCCATGTATGGAATAGCTTTTATGTGCAACAACGCATGTGCACCAACCATAGAAACAGAAAACCTAGCTGTGCGTGCTCTGCTGTTTGGGTGGGTGGCACAAGCGCCCAGCTTACAGGGAACACTGGGGATGAACCATAATACTCTGAGAAACCTTATTTAACTCCTTGATGCTCACTACACCCATAATATCTCCATTCCTTTGCCTTAAAAGGCTTTTCATGTGATTTCAGTGGGAATTTGGGATGTGGAAGGCATGCTACGGAACCAAAATGACGGAGCGATCTAAGTCAACTAGGCTGCAAAAGCCATTAAAGCAAGTGGAAAAACCCGGCAACCTCGCAAAGAGCATTTAGTACTCTAGGTGTTATCCATTTAAAAAAAATCTTAGCTTTGAAGATACCTGAAATAGCCCGAAACCAAGACTAAATTCTATGTACCTTGTGTATGTATCAGTGAAGAAGGTACATAGAATTTAAAACTACAGACAAATGTTAAATCTGATGCTGACCTTGAGTTACACAGTAAAACTCGTGAGAGGTCCACTGTGCTTTTTACTTTATTAACATAAAGCTGTAAACATGATAGAGAACTGATTGATTTTCGGTATCCAAACATTACATCATAATTAACAACAAATGTAGAAATATATTGTAAATACATGGAATAATAGTACATTAACCTAAAGCACAGCAATAAATTGCAATGCTTAGCATAAACTCGCAAACCGCTAATGGGACACTGTGCAGTTTGTTTATACTGGGAGCAGTCAAGGACTCTGTGTAATGTACAGTAACAGTACAATGGATAACAGCAGGCTCAACATGATCATCTAAACGTCTTTCATGGACACATACAGCTGACCCTTGAAGCGCTTAGGAATGAGAGGGCGTTTGGTCCGTACTGCATCCTGAGGCAACCCTGGTCCTCTCCTTTCATCCAGCGCCAATTGAAAAGCAGCAGGTGAAAGGTTTCTTTTAAAAGGCCTGCACGCCAAGATTTGTGATCTTGCGATGAGAAAAATAACCTACTTAATTCATGGCCACAAATGAAGCTACTAACTTCACAGTTTAAACTCTTCCTATCTTCCAGTGTGCTGATGTTTGCGTTAGGTAAGTATGACAGGGCGTTTGCCCTGCACTGGCCCTTTAAGAGCAAAACCCGCCCTGAGTGAGGGCTGAGAGCTAAGTCCCAGCTGAGGGTAGGGTTGCCGGGTGTCCGGTTTTGAACCGGACAGTCCAGTATTTGAGCTTTCTCTTCAGGAAACAAATTGAGAAAATATAACAGAAAATAGAAATGTCCGGTATTTTCCAAATAAGATGTAATGTAGATTGTGATGTAAAGTCAAGTGTGTCTGGTATTTTTGTTGAAACCATCTGGCAACTCTAGCTGAGGGGGTTATGGCTAATGAGGGCCAAGCTGGGGGCTATATACAGAACGGCTCCTGGAGGGAGAGGGGGAGGACTTATGTTCTGGCTGGACAGCAGGAGGGACCTGGCTGCCTGGGAAGCAGGAGGCTCCCTGGAGGTAGAGCAATGCTGGGGAAGGAAGGCAGAGCAGGGAACACTCTGGCCAGGCAAGCTCCCAGGCTGCATGGCCTGAGGCCAGACCCAAGTGCAGGAGGGCTGCAGAGAGCCAGCCAGGGTAGGCAAAGGCCGCAGGTCCACACCCCCTTGCCAATGATGAGTGGCTATTACAGACTGCAGGGACTAGGTGAGGACTGACAGTGGGTCACCGAGGCAAGGAGGGTAGAGGGGAACTGGGTGTTCCCTGGGAGGGGAGGACCCCTGGGTGTAGGGGAACTGGGTGTTCCCTGGGAGGGGAGGACCCTGGAGTGCAGAGACTGATAAATATCCTCCCCCTCCCTGCCCAGAAAGGGGTCGAGAGACACTGGAGAGGGCACTACTGGAGGGCAGTGTCCTGAAGAGGACACTGCGGTCCAAGAGTGCCGCGGGTCGAGGCTGGAAAGTGAAGCAAGGATACCAGCCGGAGGGAGGCGTCCAGCAAGCAGACAAGAGCTAGTTCCCAGTGCTACCAGCAGGAGGCTCCACTGCGGTGAATCCGCCCTGTGACAGTAAGGAAAAGACAGTGCAGCTTGTGACGTTGTAGGGAATGGTGCATATGCAGAAAATGCCAACCTGATGTCCAAACTATTTGCCTAGTTGCTGGAAAGTAGGTTCTCAGCAGATATTTTCTTTGGATCTTTGATGCTTAATTTCTATTAATTTGTGAGTAACACTGTATTTTCATGGGGCTCCTTCATAGGGAAGCCGATGCAGCTCTTTGCTACCGGTTTAAGTTTCCATCCTTTCCAACCCTCACCGGTACCAGCTGGTTACCACTCTGCCATTATTTGTGATTGAAAGTTGAGGTCATTTGCTCTTTATTTTAAATGGAGCATTTTAGGATGGTGCTATAACCTCTCTTCCTTGAGACCAGGCTCCTTTCTATTAGATTCTATAATGGTCATTTCCTGATTGGTTTCCTCCATGTTGTCATGAGCTTGGATTTTGGCATTATTTGAAATATTTTTTTCAGACTATAAAATGAGGTATGTATGCTGAAAACTAATTCAGGGTGAAATTGTACATGATTCTCTTGTTTAGTATAGTGATGTGAAGAGATTCTATGGTGAAATAAGTAAAAACAGATACCTAAAGGGTGGAGAGAAATGAAGAGACGCTGGCAAGGGAGAAAGTATGTTTTCAGGTGATAGTATACAATATGTCTATCTGTAAATGTTCCCTCTAATTTTTTCCAGTCATGTGTGGAATAAATTTTGTAATATACACTGAGGCATGTGTGCATGTGCACCACCAGTAGAAACGCATGTTACTGGCTGTGGGCACTCTGCTAATCATCTGGGTGGCACTTGAATCTCGCCTGGTTGGCTGCCCAAGCGCACAGATTACAGGGAACACTGCTATTCAGTTCTCCAGTATGCCAACAAAATACTCCATTGTTCTTGCTGATTGTTGAGTTAGGGCATGTTCCTCGGAACTCCTCCTACACATGTTTCATGGACTACCCTGCTTGCACACATCCTTTGTAACACTGCTGATTCAGAAATAGAATTCCCTGGTCAGATTGTTTCAGTATTTCTCTTGGAATACCTACCTGAGCCCCACCCACTGTTCCAAAACAGCTACCAAAGCATATTCTAGGTGGTAGAAACTGCAGAGGAGAAGACTCTTGTAGCAAGATCATCAGACTGTAGAGCGAGGTAGGAGAGACAGGTTTTATATTTGTGGCGGGACTGAACAAAAGAATAGAGAGGAAGAGAATAGAGACTTTAGGAAGCAATGAGGGGAATTTTGAGCTGAATCTTAAAAAGAATAGCAGGTATTAAGGATGGGTGATTTGCTCAGGTGTCTGGCTTGCATAAGAAGGCCCAAATTACTATGCCTATAGGCGACAGGAGAATTAGCTTTGGGGAGGCCCTAGAAGAAGAGATCTGAAATACAGCCTTGTTCGGTGACTGAGAATGAGAATGTAATTTTGTAGATTGTTCTTGTGTGTGATTCTGGCATAGAAAAAAATTGCGTTCTTTTCCTGTGATTATGGGGTTTCATTTCTTTTGGCTCTTGTTCTTTTGTATTGGGCCTCCAATCTGGTTTGAGCAGTCTGTAAAGATGAAACTCTTTGTAGACGAACTAGGAGCTTTAAATGCTTATGAAATGACTATATACCAGTAATGCTAGATGCACTGAAAGTGCTCAGCCTGTCAGATATCTAGGGTCTTGTGTAACTATATCATTAGTGGATTATTTGGCTATGTCCCCATAACTGAAAAGAGCAGGTGTGTCATGGTGTTTTTCGGTTTCTCTGTACTGTATAATGTTGATGAAATATTTTGTATCGTGACAGTCTGTCAGCCAAATATCTTGTCACACGTCCCAAGACTTAAATCTCTTTTTTATCTCAAAGATTTCAGGCCTCAATTGCAAACTTTTACGCTTTGAATACTTGTTGCTTTTGTCTAGAATGTTTGGAGCACATTTCTGAAATATTTGTCAAGATTTTATCAGTGTTTACTCCAATTTGAGTTCCTCATGTATTGTAAAACTGGCTTCTGCGAAAGCTTGAAGTGTATTATTTAGTAGCTTATGGTGTTTATAAGTAAAATGAAAGGTAACCCTTCACCTATATGTTTGTCTGCCATGTTCAATCCCATTCACATCTTTTTATCCAGCTTTTACTTTTTAAAACATTTTTACAACAATTGTTTTATGACTGCTCTATGGCACATTAAACTAGATTTCTTGTTTTCATGAGTTGTCAAACAATATGTTTTACTTATGTTCGATCTGGAGATGATATTTAAGGAGAAGGTGAAACAAAGACCCAGGCTTTTCCTATGCATGAAAGATATTTGAACTAACACTGTGGGGATCCTCTCTTTTTGTTAATGGCATGGGTTTTAACAGCTGATTCATTAAAGCTCTTTTCTCATTTTATAGAGAAATTGAAATAATTTTTTAGTGATCAGGTAGTAGTTTTAGGCCAGGACAGGGAACCTTTTTTGACCCACAGTGAGAAGCAAAAATAACCCACCAGACCCTCACTGATGTGGACCCCAGCTGAGAAGAAGAAAGAGATGCCCCACATTCCCCTCACACACCAGAGCCTAGAGGGCCAAGCCTAGTAGATTTTGTGTGCTCCAGCCCCGTGGCAGGGAAGCTGGAGTGCCAGCACAGGCTCCCCAGTGCTGGGAGTAGGGCCATGAGCCGAGGGGGCCGGATTTAGGTGACTAATCAAAGCTTATGCATTTAAAATCAGAACCAGCAAGCTAGCTCCTGACACTCCTAGCCTTTTCTTCTAACCGCTGAACCACTTCAAAATAGTTGGCATTAATATAATTTTGTTGCTGATTATTTACTTCTTATTTGTCATGTTTTTTGAGAATTAAAATGAGGAGGCAAATACTGTGCACCTTGCCTGCTATCAAACATGCAGTTGCAATGGCTTCCTGAATCTTTTCTTTTGGGGACCAAAGATCAGTGATTGCTGTTCAACAGAAATATGTAAAATCAAACTACAGGTTGAGCTTCTCTAGGCCGGCACACTCTGGTCTGCAACATCTGTGGTCTGGCATGATTTGAGTTAGCCGGGTACCCACTTATCAGATTGTGGCCAAGTTTCCTGTAGTCCCATAACGTTTGTTTATAGCCACCAGTCTTGGCTCTCAGAGTTCTGTGCTGTTATTTAGCTCTAATGTATCCCTAGATGTCTTCTAGTAATCCAGTAAGTGGCAGTGTTGGTAATGTTGCTAGACAGTATTAACCTCCCGTGGTCTGGTAAATTCTCTGGTTCGGCACCAATCAAATCCCAAGGGTTCCGGACTAGAGAGGTTCAACCTCTATCGATTTTAACTTACTAATAGGCATTTATAACGTTTTCTGTTCAGTCTTGTCTCTTCAATGATAACATGTTTGAGTAAGATTGTGAAATGACACCTACATATCTTTGCATTTTTCCAGGTACAAGACATCTCCTTCAGCCATGACTGTCGTTGGGTGGTGGTCAGCACCCTGCGAGGCACTTCCCATGTGTTCCCCATCAATCCCTACGGCGGCCAGCCCTGTGTCCGCACGCACATGTCACCCCGGGTGGTAAACCGCATGAGCCGTTTCCAGAAGAGTGCAGGGTTGGAAGAGATTGAGCAGGAGCTGACATCTAAACAAGGAGGCCGCTGCAGCCCTGTCCCAGGCCTGTCGAGCAGCCCATCCGGCTCACCTCTTCATGGTAAATCCCCTTTTTCTTCTGTGTCGTCAGGGGCGCCTTTGCGACGTCTGCTGCATCACTAAGCCGCTGTTGTATCATTTCATGTTCAGTTGTCATCAGTATCTGAAAAAAGAAAATACTGATTTCACTGCAGATTCCAGTAACACTGGATCCAGGTAATCTGTATTTCCACATAAGGTGATGCCGCTGTGCCTTGTATTAAATGGCTGCAAATACAGTACATGCAATCTGTGTTAAAGTATTAATGTGCAGCATACCTGGCTAATACAGGGATGGGTCCCCTCTAAATACGCAAGGCAGAGAGTGTATTACTTTAGAACCTGCTGAGATAAACTATTGGAAAGTGGCCATTTTAATAGTCTCCATTGTAAATGAAAGGGTTAGAGGCTTTCGCATTTCAGATTTTGTTTCACAGCTATCACAAGGTCTCTAATCTTGTCCACATTGTGAATGCAGTTATCTGAGAATCTCCTTGCTCGTCAGCTTTGGGTGGAGCACATCTGGACACCCAGAAGACTAATCTTTATTGTTTGTGGGGAAAACATGGAAGCCAGGTGCAAGGCCGCTGACAGGAGGGGTGGCAAAGGCAGCAGATGCCCTAGGGCACGGTGATTTAAAAGGGCTCGGGGCTCCAGGCCCTTTAAATTGCCACCCCGGCCCTGTGAGGCACAGTCCTGGTGGTGCTGAGGGCTGGCTGGGGTAGGCGGGATGTGGTCTTGGCTGTGCTGAAGGCTGGCTTCTCCCTAGCTCCGCCCCTTCTGCCTGAGTCTCCTCCCCTTGTCGGAGGCCTGAGGCCGAGGACCCCTCCCCCCCCCCACACACACATTGCCCAGGGCCGGGCAAAGTCTGTCGCCAGCTCTGCCAGGTGCAAAGAGTTTGACAGGACAGTATTCTGTTTTTTCCCATTAGCTTTTTTCTTTTAACAGTGCAGTTAATAAATGTATAAAATAGAAAAAGCCTTTAAGACTTGCCTTTCCATAGCCACTCTGTTGATGTGTTGCTCTTGTGAGCCATGAACTATCAAGAAAGCAGTCTCTACCACCCAGGAGATCACAACTTTTGGGGTGAAATTATAATAATATCCACAGTCCTAATTACTCTCCATTTCTTCCTTGCTTCTGTAGGCTGTGAGCTTTGGAACCGCCTGTTCATTTTTGCCCTTCTCTTTGATGGGGTAATTTTTTAGCATGCTGGTTGCTCTTTGGATTTAGAATGATTTCTGTGTATTCCTTCCTGGAATAAATGAAGGTCTGTTTGGGGATCCTGTAGCTCCACTCAAATATGAGGAATATGTCCCCTCTGCTGGTGTGTGAAAGGAAGCCTAGGTCTCTCTTACAGTGTCATTGGGACAGGAGTTTAGAAAGGTCAGGGAATCCCGACAGCCAGTCGACAGGTATTAAAAGGGCCGGACAGATCATGAACACTAGTACCCTCCCTCTTCCTGCTTTCATGGTTGTCCTCTGTATGATTAGGATCACCTTTGTGGGAGTCTTGGCCTGTTGTTTTCAGAGGAATGAACTCTCCTTCATAGTCTAAAAGCTGAGCTTCCCCCCTCCCCCTCTCCAGGGCTTCACCAATGTAGTAGGATCTGTTGATTAAAACACTTGCCCATATGCAGGTCTTTCACTAGCAGGGCTTGGGGTAACCTCTCTTCCCTCCCCTCCCAGTGCCCCAGGTGTGGGGGCCCAGGGCAAGCCCCCCCCCCCCACTGCAGGCCTCGCACTGCCTCTGCTCCACCCCCCACCTCACCTCCCACTCCACCCCTTTCCCAAGCCCTACCCCTACTCCGCCCACTTGTCCAAAGCCCCCTCCCCAAGCAATGCGAGCCAGGGCATTACCGGGGGCCTGTCGCGGGGCGGCAGCAGGGTCACTGCCCCCCCCCTCCGTTCTCATCCCGTCCCCCGCACTCTGGCGGGAACCAGAATGACCCAGCAGTCTGTGCTGCTGTGCCCCACTGCCCTCTCCCAGCCTGCTGCACTCTGCTTAGGAAGCGGCATGCCCTGGGGCCGGGGTGCTCTGCTTCCTTGCTGCTGCTGTGAAGCAGAGCGCAGTGGGTGGGGTGAGGTGAATCAGAGCAGGCAGTCACTCCTGCTCCTGCCACCACAGTGGGGGCGGGGGGACAACCCATTGTGGTTGCCCATGCTAGGCCCCCTGGTAATTCTCCTGGCCGCCTTGGGCCCCATCCATAGGAGGGTTGAGGCAGCTGTGGCAAAGACCCCCAAAATGTGGGGTCTGGGGCGGCCTCCCCGAATCGCCCTGTAGCGGGACGGCTCTGTCCATATGAAAAGTTTCCTTTATTGCCATTACAGTAGCACCTCTCCTGATTATAATGCCCTGCGAAAGTCAGGAGGGGGCCAGAAATATCTGTGCCCTCTCATTTCTCCTCAACATATTGATACAGATGTTGGCATAGCCTATTCTCTCATTACCATACAGCTGTTCAGGGTGACATACTTGGCGCAGACATCAGATTGCTGCAAATAATGATTGTAACACATCCAGTCATTTTTAACAATTGATGTCACATAGCGAACAGGAAGGAACTCTCCACTGCTGTACCTTTCATCCATCTGAATCTGTTTCTTGTCAGGAGAAATTACAGTAAGTTGTGCCTTTACCAGTTTCCTAAACACATTTGAAGTTTTAAAGAGATTTAGCATTTGATATTCAAAAAGGAACTAAGAGGTTTCATTTGGCTTTGATTAGTCTACCCAGAGATTTCTGTAATGGGCAGATTTTCTGAACTGGGGAAATAGCTAACACATTCACACCACAGCGTGGTGGTATTTCCAAAGAAACAGAAGCCAGGTGTTTCAAAACTGACTCGTGAATTGCGGTGCTTCAATTTGGGGAGGGTGTTTGTGTTTCGCAACGCTTTTAATAGGGCCTAATTCACAGGGTCTGTGTGTTTGAAAATTAGGCCCTTTTCTGGCATGGTCAGTTGGGTGCTCCAAATTTGAGGCACTCAAAAAATGCTACTTGTGTCTGAAGACTTTGGTCAACATGTTTAAGTAAATATGTCCCATCAGTCTCCGAACAATTTTTAGAAGCCTCAAATGATGGATTAATTCAGACAGACTCTCACATACCTAATTTGAAAATGTGCTTGGAAGATTATAAACAGTTGAATAATTACTTTAAAAAAATAAAAGGAATTCTTTAACTTAGGTAAGTGCTGAGCTGGTGAGATGTTTTCTAGAAATGTGAAAAAAGCCTTTAGCATAATACCAGACAGGGTGTCTCTGCAGTCCAAGTTACGGCGAGTCAGTTGGCAAAAGATTAGCAACCACTATTGCCCCATGGAGAGCCATGTGCAGATCCCAGGGAAGTCTTTCCTTCCTGAAGCTAAGCTAGGGATAGGGAAGGTAATGAAACAGGAATTGGAAGGAGGGTGAAAGAGAAATGGGAATGAGTACAAAGTTAGCCTGGTTTTGTAGTTTGAGGAAAGGGGTCTGACAATCTGGAGAGAGATGCACTGCTGGTCTCGTAAATAGGCAGGTACTTTCAGGTCTGTCTAAGGAAGGAACAAGGATTACTATAGACGCTGAAAGACTGGCAGTGCATTGTGTTGAATTGTAATAGTGAATCACTGGTGAAATGTGGGTAGGAATGTGGAAAGAACATTGCAGCCTTTTTCAAAAAAGCAAAAGCTCCTCTTCCTTCTCCACCTGCTGCCGTCCACGCCACCACCTGTGTATGTTCACTGAATGCAATTAGCATGTGAGAATATAGTAATGGCGTATTTTAGAATGTGATATTTGGGGGTGGAACTCAAATCCCGCAAAAAATAAAAACAAAACAAAACCAAAAAAAAAAGAGAGGTCTTGGTGTCTGTTTAAATTTCTGGGCCATACCTTGTTCTGCTTCAAAATTAAATATGAAATTTCAGACCAGAAGCAAATGTATATAAGGTGGGGGGGTTTTAAACCAAGTCCTAGAATTAAGATAAAATCTGTTTTACTTCTAACCAGTGTGTTATTTTAGATGTTCATGTTGTGCCTATTTACAGTCAAAAAAGTACTTAGGGGACTGAAAGGATACAGATGGTTAATCTGTATTATGTGCCTTGCTTTTTAAAAATACTTTTATCATATATTTGAAAAATATAATTAACTAAAGGGCTTTTTAAAAATACTTTTATCATATACTTGAAAAACATAATTAACTAACCAAATTGCAAGGATTTGGTGGACGTGTGTGGCAGCTGGACTAACAGGAAACTGTGATGAGTTGTTTAGTCCACGAACTAAGAAGGATTGACACAGGATTGTAACAGCTCCTTGGTATAGTATATGGTTAAATAGGCAGATATTGTGTATTGTTTTCATTTCAAAGAGTTATTGTTGTTTCCTGTCAGGTCTAGTGATTAGTGAAGAAGAGTGGCCTTTGGGTTCTATACCAGTCTTCTCTGCTGACTTGCTATGTGACCTTGAGGAACTTATTTATCTGTATGAAAATTTCCCACACCTGTAAAATGAGAATCATAATCTGTGTTTTAAGGGGTTTGGGATTTAATTACTTTTTAAAAAGTGCTTTAAGAGCCTCTGCTGAAAGATGCTTTTTAAATTCAAAATATCGTAACTTATTTAATTCTGTGCTTCTGCAGCATGGGAAGTAAGAATGGTCAATCAGTGTTTGCTAAGATCATAGTAAATTATAAGTAGAACTCTTTTCTTTAATATTAGTTATATACTGGCTGAAAAACTTGTATATGGTGAGCGTTTAACATAGCTACTTATCTGTGTATAGTGCTTACTGAGGTATCTGTACGTTTCACAGTGAGCAGTTTCATTTTTTTTGGCTCAAGGTAAAGATGGCCAAATAGATTGTAGTACAGCATGCTATCCTTGTCAATTGACTTTTCTTGATTGTACATTCCTGACTTGATGATCTTAATCAAGTACTATGTGCAATTCAGAAATATTGCATTTAAGATGTAGAAACTTACGTAGCAGACCTTTGCTATTAATGGTTCTGTTACTACCATTTTAATATGAAAGAAGTATTAATATAATCCTACCCCGGAAGAATGGATTTTAGTGGCCAAAGAGCCTTCATATTACCCTTTGATTGGGCTAACAAAAGCATTATATTTCATTCACATTAACTTGAACTTGCTTTGTATAGCTATAAATATTTTCTGCATGCGTTTCTGGTATATTTTTTCCAGCTTGATTTTTCATACTAGTGTCAAAGTCAAAACAAAAAACCCCTTGCCTAATGTACAATAGAGAAATAATCTACAAATTGTTTACCCACACAGTGTAAACCTTTATCAGAGTGGGATTCATCTCTAAATGAATCATGTTTTGGCTTTACTCTTGTTTGCTTGTGCTCCTCTTTAGCAGAATGAAGTAAAGGAAACTGTTAACTAAGAGTTGATAAAGAGATATTTCCTTTGCACCTTTTATAGACAACACAGATTTTGTTTGGGTTATTTTATCTGTTAAACCACCCATGGTATATTTTTGTCATTCAGTTGGGTTGCCAGAGAGTGTTGTCAGTGATACTGTACCAGAGTAAAGTTGTTGCCCTTTTATGGGCTTTTACTATTATAGGACTATTGTGACATCAGTGGCCTGAAAGAGCAGAATTGGGCCTTGCATAGCTGTTTCCTATGTGTGAAGTGGGAACAGTAGCGCTCACCTGTCTCAGAGGCACACTGTGTGGATTTCCTCATTAAATACTTAAGGACAAATTCTTACACATGTGCAGCTCCTGTTAGCTCCAGTGACAGCTGAGTGTCCATGCCCAAGGGTAGCATTTAGCCCTAAAGTGTTAATGTTTCAATTTGAAAATGGAAAACCCTATATAAGCTGCTCAGTATTATATCATCCGATATAAAAATTGCAATACACTATGGACTCTCTATTTTTTTCACGCCACGGACAATAAGTTAAAGGTCTTGTTTAATCTCCTCATGGCGTTTTGCTTTTGTTGATCAGCGATTTTCGTGCGAGTCCGCATCACCAATGTAAACATAAATTAACCACACATTTGAACCTTGTACCGTGCAGTTCCACCAACTTAGAAAAATCAATAATAATATGGTGATTTTTGAACTTGTTTTCTCTATATCATTTAATTGTGTATTGAAGTTGTTATTTGGATTTTGTAGATTTTGCCAAAAAAATCAATCATAAACAGGCTGGGTTCTGTTTTATATTTTACGCCTCAGCTGAAATACAGTACATAAATTTAGAACTGAGGAAAACATAGTATCTTTGGACATGGATTTGACTGTTTAGAAACTTTATTCTTTGTACAGAATAATCTCTTTTTCATTGCTAAGTCTTTTTTTATTTTTATTGATTTACAGTAGGTCTTCTCCCACATCCTTGCCTCTTCTTTCATTTGTAGTGGTTGTGGTGTCATGAAAGGCAGAATCCAGCAGTTTGATAAACATACACATCTCGGATGCTTTAAATATTTTCACGTCACTTTTCACTACTTCCCAGAGTGAAACTTCTTTTTATTAGAAGAATTCTTATGGGAAAACAGAGTTGAAAGGAATGACGTCATCAGGCCTTCCTGAAAACAGATTGGTTTCCTTTAAGTCACACTCGCTTGAGAAACCACCTATTTAGAGAAAGGCAGACAAAAATAGTTTCAAAGCAAATCAGCAGTATAGCTTATAGCACTGGAGGGCAATTCTCTTCTAAGTTTAACTTAATAGTTAGCACTATAAACAGGAATCAAAATCAGCCGATTTGAAATGTCTCTTGTAGGTTTTTATTTTGTCTTGTTAATTGTAACCTTTATCTGGTACAAATCATTTTTTTTTAATTTACAGATGCACTGAAGGATGCCATCATGTGGGCCTCATTCCTTATCTATTTGAAATGCCTATTCATTTGATGAATGCAAACAAGTCACTTTAGATTTGCATTATAATAAAATATTTTCCTCTTGAAATATACCTTCAGATCATTTATTTTCTAAATTTGTCTATGAAACCTAATTTTGTTTCTTTTCCCCACAACCCTTCTTTACATTGGGCGGCAGGCAGAAAAGGCTTCCTTTGAACTGAAATGGTTAATTGGACACCCTCTAGAGGGCGATGTTTTCTCAACTTTATTAATGCAATGAATCCAGCTTAGTCTATTCTGTTGATTTAGGTTGATGTTGTAATGACATGGGAATATTCTTATTTATCATCCTGTTTACCATGCCTTCCTGTTGTAAACCTAGTTTCATCCATTTTTGGTGCCTATTTGAGAAGTTTTAACAAATTATTTTACAAGTGTCGTAGGAAGATTTTGCATCAGATTCTAGTGTATTATGTTGGCAAAGATTCCAAGCAAACTACTTTTTAAAATAATATGCTCTTGGTTATCTTTATTGTTAGTACTATGCAGGCCAGATGTCAGAAGAGTGGACCTTCTTTCTTTTCTTATTAATGAAAAAGGGATTTATGTTGCAGTCAGTGAATGTTACCCACGTAAATCCTTTGTGTACAAGTTGGAGAATGGGCTACTTAAAATGTATCACAAGTTAATTCCTTGCAAGTCTTCCTGTGCAGAGTGCATCTGTGGGGTTTCATGATTTCGCCCCCTTCCTCCACCTTGTCTGGCAGTCTTGGGTGCCCTTGTAATAACAGCCACATTGACAGCTGGCATAGGGCATTCCATTTGGGAAAACTCCAGGTATTACGCTTGATCTCTTGGCCAGGAACTTTGCTCAGAAAGCACACAATACCCATCAGTAACAGTATGACAGTGGGTTACAAATGTAGAGTACATGGGAGAATAGACTACGACAGCGTTTCCCAAATGCATGTTCGAGTAATGTAGCAGAGGAAGTGTCAAGGCAATGGCTGATGCAAACAATGCTTTGGAAATCTGTCTAGGTGGACCTGCAGAGGAGTAACGGCACAGCAGAGTGAGCCATCAGTGACAGAGCTGAAAGGTGGGGAAAAGGCAAGAGTTGAGAATGGAGAGAAACGCCCTACAGTTATGAGGGCCCCAGGGAAGTTTTCTTTGCAAAAGTGGATGATCTCCATCCTGGTGACCTCATCATGAAGAAAATTTCTAAAGGGTCAGGTGTGGATTTTCTGGAGGTGGAGAGGGACTTGGGTAAAAGGGGATCATGAATTGTGCTCTGAAAAGTGACCCTGTAAAATGGTGTCGTGAACTTTTGATAATTATTTCTATTTTTCCTCAATTATATCCCATCAGATGGGCACAATTCATAAATAAAAGGCTGGTTTTTGGCCCTGCAAACCCTGCAAATGTGAACTGAGCTGTGATAGTCAAGTTGAATTGTTTGCTTCTTGTACGTCGCCAGTAATAAAAGGCTCATCCTATTGATTAAGCCTTCAGTGACACCCGGGTTATCTCATTGTCTCTGATGGGGTTGAACAATTCTCTCGGTGATGCACAAAAAGGAATAGAAGCCACGGTGTTCTGGGCTCTGCAGAAGTAAAAAGTTGTGAAAACCTATTGTAGTTCCTATGGGGAGCAGAATCGACTACCCAGAGGGAGGAGGTGACTGATGACATTTTTGCATAGCTGCTTTTCAGAGCGGAACTGCATTTCAAAGGAGAGAGTGGAGCACCATCTGAAGAAAAGCAATCCCCGAGTTTAAAGAGAAATAATGTGCTTGGGTGAAAAGAGCCAGCCAGCGCAGGACAGAGTACAGAGCCGTACCGGGAGGGGCTTGATAGAGATGTAGGTTAGTGTCAGAAGCACACTTTGCCACCAGAAATAAAGAACCAGGTGAGAAGAAGAGCAGGACAGCATGGTCTTGTAGACAGTGTGGTTGGAAATCTCAAACATTGGTTGGAAGTCAAGGAAGATAAGTAGTTTGAGACAGCTGTGATCGGTGACGTTAAGGAGATTATTAGCCACCTTGGGAAGGGTGGATTGATTGCCGGGAAAGGTGCAAAAGCCAAACTGTCAGGAGACAATGACGCAGTGGGTATCTGAGAGATAAGGGCTATTTCCCTCGTTTTGGCTTTGTCTATACTTTAAAGCATAGCCGCACTTGAAACTGAAAGTATGGCCACGGAACGAGCACTGGGAAAGGTCTCTCCCAGAGCTCCATGTAAACCTCCTCCATGTGGGGAGTAAGTAGCAGCAGAGAGCACGGCTCCCAGTAGAAGAGGTTGTTTCTAGGCAGAAAGTTATGGTGCCGTAAAGAGCCAGTATAGACTTAGCCATAGTAAAGAAAGAGGTACATTGTGAGACGGGATATGCGGTCCAGGGAGATGTTGAAGGCGGAGATGTGACAGAGGAGGTTTTGATGAGGGATAGTGAGAGATTCTTGTTAGGTAGCTGTTGATTGAGGAGGGCAGCTAGAGTGGGTGAATTATGGTAAGAAGGGAATAGAAGGTATGAGGTTCAGGAGATGAGGTTCCAACACCCTTCAGTGTTGGAAGCCAGAGAAGGGCACTAGTGCAAACGTGTTTTCCCTAGAGATGGATTCCTGTAGAAAACTGCAGTGTGCGTGTAGTGACTATGTGTTATCACCCCTTGTGCCTGCAGGGTTGAATCAAACCCTGTGTGTTTGTAATCATTGATTGCTTATGCCAGGGCTACTCAACTTTGGGAGCCCCGGGAGTCACGATGATACTCTCAACACATGCCCAGGGCCGCAACTTAAGTGTGATTGCATAGACATGCAAATATATATGCAAATATATGCAAATAGCTTCTTTCTCAGCACTCCTGGCACCTCTTCCCTGGGGGCTTAGAAATGCTCACACCCTGTACCTGTGTTCCAGCCAGCCCATCCGCTTGCATCTTTCAGTGCTCACGCCGCCTGGGAGACGTCTCACCGTTGTGGAGCGTGTTCCCATTGGAGGCCATGTTCAAAGGATCCCACCTGCCGACCATGTGTTGAGCCCTGCATAAACACAGACTGCACCGTGGGCTGCAAACAAGTAGCCCTGGCTCATGTAGTAAATGGTGGCTGATCTTGTTGTCTTGCAGTTTTTTTAGTCGTATTTAAATGAAACATGCCTTTTTTTGGTAGTCTAAAAATCCAAACATTTTAGGGAAAGAACTTAAGTGTTAAGACTGGAAATAAAATGTACTTGTATCTTTTAAAAGGTTTATCTTCACTCCTCTTAAATAAGCCAAATCAGCTCATTTTATTTGCTGAGTCTTTGCCGGCTGTTAAAATCAGTTGCTTTTTTTTCCCATCTGAAGGAAATGCATCTTTGACACTTCTCATGACCTGAGTCATGCTGCTGTCACAGAGCCAGAAAACATCCTTAATAGTCATGGGTAAAAAAGCAGAGCTATGGGGTGGGTGGGTGGGGGAGAGACAGAAATATTCCTATTCCCCCCCCCACCACCACCACCAGTTTTAATATTTTGCAGGTCACTTTTTTGTAATAATTTTCCAAGGGTGATTTTCTCAGATTCTCATATGCAATCGTTTTCTGAACATATTATTTTATATCATTTAGAAGAAATAAAGGGTGTGCATCCTGGGTCGGATATCTGCCTAGAGCTACTGTAAGCATAATAATGTTTTTGCTAATCACTGCAGACATGGAAATAAGTACCAGGGAAAAATAGCAGAATTTGATGTTTTTAATAATTTTAACAGACAATAGTAATGTCTATTTTAAACCTATTTTAATTTTGATAGATGTAAATTTTCACATTTGTGGGAAAATTATGGAGAGGGTGTCAGATGATCAAAACGGCAGTCGACTTTGAGGTTCAACAAACTAAATCTTTATAACCGTGAAACACACACGGTCATCATCACATGGAAAAATATACAAATAAATATCCTGAAGTCAAAATGTAAGGAGCATTTTTCTTACATTCCCTACCTGTACATGTTGATTATTTTATTGATGGAGATAGTATGGTCAATTGGAGTGTGCATGGTGAAATCGATGTTTACCAACTTTTACCAGCAAAATATTAGGTGTTGGCAAGCTAAAAAATGGAGAGGGCATGCTTTTTATCGTTTGTTTCTGTACTCTACCCAGTAAGGTTGTTCTGTACTGCATGCAGACAGATCTGTGTGCATATAGGCTACCAAGCCGATCACCTGTACATTCTTATACAAAAGTTGAATTTCCATTGACTAGTCAATTAGTCGATAAGCGGGGGCGCCGCAGTGGGGTTAGTTCCTGGCCCTGAGAGCTAACCCTGCTGCGGCTCTGCCTTTTAAATGTATTAAGAGCTGGTAGACTCTTAATACATTTAAAAGGCTGGTGTGCGGCGGGGGGGACCCAGCATGAGCCGGGAATCAGCTGTCCCAGCTCGCGCCAAGTCCCCCATGCTGTGCTTCTGCTTTTTAAATGTATTAAGAGCTGGCAGGCTCTTTAATACATATTAAAAGCAGAGGCACAGCTTCTGGGACTGGGTGCAAGCCAGGAATCGGCTGATTCCCGGCTCGCACCTGGTCCCCACAATCCCCCTGTCCCCTGTGAAGATGGTGCTAACCAGCTTTTAAGCTGGCTTCCCCCAGCACTGGCTCCTGCTTCCCCCCCTTGCTGCCTCTGATAGAGGCAGCAAGGGCCGGGGGAAGCAACTAGCCGAGGGACTAGTCGGTTACATCCCTAAAAGTGACCCATGTCTCATGCTAAGGGATTGTGTTTTCCTACAGCCAAAACGCCAGGAGTTGCTAGTGATCAGTCTATTCTAATCCATGGGCAAGGAATCCTCTTGCCTCTCGACAGCACCAGGCCTTCCATTGTCTGAATTTCACCCATGTCATCCAAACTTCTTGCAAGGATCCACCAAGACACAGAGGCCTTTCAATGTACACACTGAAGAAGGAAAAAGGAAGAGGAGCAGTAACAGCATATGCCTGTCACCCCAAAGCCTGCACCACTGATCTGCTATAAAACACATACAAATGGGCAAGAGAACTCAATAACCGCAGTGATTATCAACAACCCCGCCTGGAATCCATTACTCTAAGCACAGTGAACGCTTGGGGCCCTCCCTGCATGGTGCCGGCTTTTATTGGAGATGATTCAGCCAATGGGAGGCCATTTTAGCTGATTTCCCAGGCAATCACCAGTTGGGGTGAACCAGAAGTAACAGTGCTACAGTCTGCTCCTACCTCTGCAGGGAGCCATGGAGTCCACAGCTGGCTATCAGGAGTGGGGTTTGGCTTTTTTTTTTTCGTATCAGTGCAAGTTTTACCCTCCGGATTGTAGGGTTGGGCCAACAATATTTTCAGTGAAAGGGACCCTGAAAGGTTATTATGGAATCAGACGTTGGCCCTGTTTCTTGATCTAGTTTTAAACCTGTTTACAAATTCAATGCAAGCTTTTATTTATATTCCCTCTCTTCCCAAGCCAAAAGCTTCAGCGCTTTTTTATCCTTGCCACTTTTACAAGCAACTCTTAGCATAACAAAGTGTTCCGGGTGCAAGGGAGGAGGAGGGGAAATTGTCATGGGAACAGATCTTAGTTTCAAGTTTCCTGTGAGAGATTTTATAAGGAGTTAGCTAAGATCATGGATGTATCCCTGGCAAGGTCTCACAGCTGCTAGCATGGGACGCCACATATGTATGCACAAGAGGCTTGCTATCCGGTCACCGGGGCTACTTCAGGCACAGTTGCGTAGGTCTCCACCCTTGCGTCCGTGCATGTGCCACCAAAGATTTAATTTCCATTAAAAAAAAAAAAAAAGCATGTGCAGAAATACAAGCATTGGCCCGCCGAATATCACTGACAGCTTGTACGGCTTCCCAGGCGGTGGGTTCTAATCCTAAGCAGAGTCAGAGTTTTCAGTATTTCACCCCTAGGAGATGTCTACATTGCAATGAAAACCCCCCGGCTGGCACACTGGCTTACTGTTCAATTGTGGTGTAGATGCTCCGGCTGGATTCTGCGAGGTGGTAGGGTCCCAGAGCTTGGGCTGCCTGCAGTCCAACGCATCTGTGCCGTAGTTAAACAACCCCTTAGCACGAGCCAGCTTCAGGTGTCTAATTGCATTGTAAATATACACTTTCAGGGAGGTGGGGGTGGTAGTGAATGGTGTAAGTTCCTCTGCCCCTACCCCCTAGGACTAAAGAGGATTTGAGAGTGTCAGACTAGCTTGTGGTTGGGGCAGTGAAAGGTTTTTTGAAACTGGAGATAGTGTAGGGAGGGAAGTAGTGGAAGCCACAGTTGGAGAATGGATGGGTGCAATGGAGAAGTGCACAGATGGGTGTGGTATAAAAGCCTGCAAAGATTGAAGGGGTGAGATCCCGGGCCTGAGGGACGCTTTCCTTCCACCAGCCAGGCAGAGAAGTTTTGCTTTCCCCTATATCTGGAGACACTTGGACTAGTGCATGTGCCTCTCAGGGGAGTGTTGTAAGTGCACCGGCTTGCCTGTTGTCATCAAATGCTTCATCTCTTCCTGCGTAGACAAGAAAAGGGCTGCTTTCCCAGTGCATTCACGAGAACAGATGCAGCCATTTTATAGAACACGAACAAAAAAAGTCGTTTTAAACTTCATGAAGATGAAAAGCCAAATTCTGCTTCCTTCAGTGTAAACATTTCTGACTTGGCTGATTTACTTCGGATTTACAACAGTGTAACTTTGAAAAAATTTGACTTGACGAGTGCCTACCCTGTGTATAGCCACCGTAGCTATAAGTCTGTTTGTTTGTATCTAATAAAAGTGTTGCTGGAAATATTCAGACTTAGGCTGTGAAATGAATCTTGTTCTTAGCAGTTTGCTACATGAAGCAGTTACAATGTTAAGAAGTAGTGGTTATTTTAATTAAGAACTAGAAAGTTTCCTGTAACTGCATATCCAATTCTCAGGAAAAACGTAATATTTGTGGGGAGATTTAAATATGTGGCATCTTTAAAGAAAAATGTTGTTTGGCAGTAATTAGTGTTGGGTGTTGTTAGTTAATTAAAATATTATCGAATCATCTGTTATACCCTCCCAACCTACTTCTGTGAGCCAGCATTGCTTGCGCAAAGTTCTCTGTTTGGGTCACAAGGCAGTGTTTCTCACCAGGGCACCGTTGTTTCCTCTTCCTACTCTAGTAGATTACAGATTATACTGGAACATGTCTGAGGAAAGGTCAGAAACAAGGGTGAAAGTCCTGGGACTGTATCTGGGAAGCTTTTCATTCTGATCTATGAGACTTTTCGTGTTGAATAAAAACCAAAACAAACTGCCACACGCATTTTTTTTAACAGCATCCTCTCTTAAATTTAGAAAGGATTGTATTTGTCATGCATTGAATCATTAGTATTGGGTGGAGGAATCTTTTACAATAGGCAGCAAATGAGGGCTAAAAATGCTTCATTTTCTTGTTGCGTAGTCTGCCAGTGATTGTGTAGACTCAAGTTATTGTGTGTTTTACATACAGTCAGTAAGTTGCAGGATATTAGATACTTGATGTTAACTCTGTTAAAATATTTGGTGCAGTTAGAATTTTAGTCTGTTAAGTATGGCAAGATATTAAAAGCAGACCAAGCGCTTTTGATTTTAAATGCCAAAATTGTGTTACTTATTAGTTTTATTGGAATAATACAAGGAAGAATGAGAACACAAGGAAATATAGGATAATTTAAAAAAAACTTATCATTTTATTATATAGCTAAGAGAAGTTCAGTTCTACTCAGGTTTTTTTTCCTGGAAACAATGCTGAACAAATTGAATGCTTATTATTCCCAATCTACTAATATAAAATCTTATGTAGGGCCAAAACCTGCTTGCCTTACTTATGTGCAGAGTGAAATGTCACAGTACACACTACCATCCCACAACAGCTGACATGAGTCAGTGCTAGAATACCGTATCCAGCTAAAATTGCATGGGAAAATTTAGTTAGTAGCATATATAAGCTGTATTTGAATGTACCTGGATTCTGATGTTTATGCCCCTTCCTGTATTAGAAAGTGCACATGTGATTTGAGAGCCTGACAGTGAAGTTCTGGATATCCCTTTCTCTAGTTAATGGAAGTTGGTGGCCCTCAACACTTGATGGGGTTTGCTCCTTAAGTAACCACAACTTTTTATTGTCAGTTCTAAAAGTGCAATTTTCTACAGGAAGGTGCGCCTTGGTATCCTACCTGACTGCAGACCAAGCCCAAATCTATCTTGAGTTCATTGTCAAATGATCAAGCAATGGATCAACTCAGTATGCAGCTTGTTTTTATAACGTATTAGAAGCTAATCTAGCATGTTTTGGTCAAAATGCAGTTTTCTGTCATATCTGGAAAAATTCAGTTCTCAAAAAAGTAAAAATGTGCAACTCACTCTATCATTTATATTTTACGAATTAGCTGCCTACAGTACATTATTCTGGGTTTGCTTTTTGAAGTAAACTTTCGAAATATTGTAAGTTAAAAGTTTGTCTATAGCACTCTTCGACCTAATGCCCAGTTTTCAGAAGTACCTTGGTCCTGGTGATTTGCCACTTTCATATATCCTCAGTCACTGCATTCAGCAGCTAAGAACTCTTCATAATCTGCTTTTTTTTTAAGGGGGTGGGCAAAGGTAAAACTGAAATGACATTAGTCTTGCAATGGCATTACCTGAGAGTTGCGGCTGATGTCTTTTCCACAAATGTCCAACTTTGTCAAAAAACGGTAAATCTTGTGAAGTTTATTTTTCTTATAGCATCTGTGTTTTATAATGGTGCTTTTAATTTGTTTTTACTTTGTCTTTTGGGATTTCTTTTGTCCGGCGTTTTCAGGCCTCCCTTTTTTCAGTGGAAGTGAGTATGTTAATGATGACTGGTTTGGGAATATACCCCTGCAAAGTTGACATGACAGCCTGTTCGCTCTGTGTAATAACAAAGCCCATTGTTATTTTCTCTCTTCGCTTTTATCCTCAACTTAATCCATTTCTCCTGTGAGTATTTGTGGTATAAAATGCATGGAAAGGAAGAAAAAACAAAAAACAAACCTCAGAACACTGAATGGATCACAGGAGGTTTTCATATTCTAGACTTTATGCCAGTAGGTACGCAAGATAGAACTAGTGAATTATTTTTTTCATGCCTCAGTAGGCAGACTTTATCGGGTGAAATGTCCTTTGTAATAATTGTCTGCTGTTAGAATACCTTTTAAAAAGGCAAGAGCATCTCATGAATTTCATCTAATTTCATGGTTTATTCTCTGTCTGTATGTCTCCGTGTAAACATTCATCGATTAAAATTCAGCAACAGCTGCAACTAAAACAAGAGAACCAGTTTCAGTAATGGAAATCCAAAAAGCTGAATTTGGATTCAGGGCAAAAAAAGACTTAAGTTTGGGATTTGGGTTTAGCTCAGTTTAGGTGTTTGGATGCTTATCCAAACTTTATCTTCCTCTTGAACCTGTAAAATTAGGCTTGGAATTTTTGCAAAACCTGTCTTTCGGTTGGTGTTCTGGCCCTTGACTGGGACCTGGGAGTGCCAAGATACAGGGAAGGGACATGATGCACATGTAAAAAAACCCACAACAACCTTAACATGCCCACAAATGATGGTAAAAACAGCTCCTTGCACAGCCCGACGGGGGGAAAAACCCCTCTCCAGTAATATCCCATAGACAGATAAATACTTAACCAAAATGATGCGTCTTGCTCTGAACTCTGAAGGTCAGTGAACTCAGACACTGGCAGATCACCAAAGAAGAGAGATCCACAGCTAGGGACGCTGTAGTGAAAATGTTCTGCCTCCAGTCCTTAGGAGGGCACGTCTGTTATGAAGGTACCAGGAGGTTTTTGTTTGTTTTTGTTGTTGTTGTTGTTTAAGTTCCCTCTGAATGGATTGCTATAGAAGGTATTCTTGGAAAAGTCAATCAGGCAGGATTCTGCCTGGTTTATGTGCAATTGACAATATGAAAACAAGGTTCTGAAATGAGCATGTCATTTCAGGCTAAATTTTCAACATTTAGGGAAGCTAGTCTGTTGCAACTGTAGACCTGCTTTTTGTTACTTACCAATAGGTATATTTGAAGTGTTGATTTATCCACTATACGTTCTGCAGAATAATTTGTTTGTGCGATGCTGAATGATTCTTCACTGTACGAAATGATGTTGATATTTCTGGCAGCCTTAAACTTGGGTTGCTGTGTTGTTTGACAGGGAATCAACAACTGCTTGAGCTGTGGAAATAATGTTGATGCTTGACTGCATTCTTTGTGCTTTTTTGGCCTGATCCTACTGTCTTGAGTGGAAAATTCCCATTTGCTACAATGGGAGTTACATGCTTCTAAGGGCTAGAGGACCAGAGCGGAGGGGGGCTGTAATTTTTTTATTGGGTTTTTGGACAGATACAATAGCATGTACAAAGTTTTAAAAAACCCTGAGCTGCTAAATGTAATCTATGGAACACCACTTCTTTCCAGTAGTGGATGTACAATATAACCCTTGCTGAATGCATGATAAAGAAAACCTAGTCACAGAGTGCATTTACTGTATCCCCACGGCTATGCAATTAAGAAGTCAAGGTTATATCTTTATGATGGGACTGAAGCAACATTGTCCAGACAATAGAGATACCACTTTATTGTACATTTCCATACTAAAAGTATCCAAATATAATTCAAATGAAAGCGATTATTACTCTTTCTATATAAAGTTGCATTTTTCCTAACCTGATTCATCTGCACTAAATAGCGCTTATTTAAAAGTCAAATTATCTAGCAAATTACTCACTCCTGAAATAACTAAAATTTTTCTCTTAACCCTTTTGCACCATTATGATTATTTATTTGATTTGCACCATAACTGGTGAATTTAATTTCAAAATTATGCCACTAAACTTGGCTTAAAAAAAAGTGTAGATTGGTAGGTATTTGGTGGGAGATGAGATTTTCAAAGTTGCATCTGTTATGTTTGGATCTTTTACTTGAAACTTCATTTCTTCTATGAAATGTTGAGTATTTTGATGACTGGGTTGGTTAATTTTTAATTTAAACTTGTATCCTTTCAGTCAGGGAAACTTTATTTTTAAAACTAAGGTATCTGAACTTAAAAGATCCTTCTGTCCTAGAAATTATGAACAGCCAAACATCTTGTTTCTTACCCACATCTAGTTACTTTGTAACGCCCCTCTTTCATCCCAAAGGGATAGTGACTGTTTGCACACTCTGTAAGCAATGCTTGTGAATAATGAAACTTTGATTTTAATCATATAGTTATTTGTATGCAGTTTTCAACTGACAGCAATGAATATGTTTCTGTTGAAAATATCTGCAAAAGGTTATAATGAGAGCATCTTACTTCTAGCGCAGGTCTAAGTGATAACACTGGTGATGATTTAAAGGGAAAGTGTTTTCATTTAATATCATAAATGGCGTAGTGTTTTGTTAAAAACAACAGAAAAGAAAGCATGTAGGATTGGTTTTCCAAGGTAGTTTAAAGAGCCAGAAGTCACAATCTTGAAAACAAACCTCATGTAGTTAAGTATCACTTCTTTGTTAATTCTGACTTAGTTTCTACAAAGTGACTGCAGTATGATTGAGGTAGGAATTAAAATAGGATTTACGGCAACAATTCTTTGTACGTTGCTTCTAAAAAAGTAAATAAAATCTACTTTAGTGCGTTCACAAAACACAAACACACAAGTGGAAAAGAACATTATATTTTCTAATTTCTCATCTGTTAAGCATCTTTATTTCCCTTTTAATATATCTTTGTTCTTTTTTCTTCTTGTCTTTTTTTGGTTGTCATTAAAGACAGCAGAAAAAATGTTTAATGTAAAAAGTAAAGCAATACATAATGTATCAAACAACTCAAGAATGTCACTAACCCTTAAGCCCTTCACTCTGTAAAGTACAAACGTTACAGTGACTAATTGGTGCACATGGGCATGTATTGGTATCTTTTCAGATTCCTGAAGGAGGATCTAATCTTCCAAACAGTTAAGTGTCCTCAGCTGCCCCACAGGATCCCTCAACTTTAATGGGAGTTGAAGGAGCTTGGCATTTTTCAGCGTAGATCTAATTTATGATTACTCACTTTTCCTGCACTAAGAAATCCTATTGAATTCAGTGGCAGCTTTGCATTTGGAAGGCTAATTAATTGCTGCATGGTACTGAGATTTGAGTGCATTGAGTAATTATGGATTCATGGTATGTACTATATATAAATTACTGTTGCAACAGGCAGATGGGGTGCAGAACTTGATCAGTGCAATATGACAATTAGCCATCATATTTCTAACAGAATTCAGCAAACAAGATGTAGATATTTGGAATCACTTTTGTGAGCATCACTGTTTTCTGTGTTCAACGTTGCTGCTTATATTGAATATATAGAGAAGAACACATTTATTAAAAAGGGTCTTGATGACATATTATAGTAACTAATTACAGCGAAATGCAGAAAATGTTAGCGTATTTCCACATGAACCAAGAATGAATCTTCAAGGAAACTCACTAGATTTTTTTAAAAAAGGAATTGAAGCTGTAGGCTTAATTTAAACATGAAGGTTTTTTTTCTTTCTATATATTTCTTTCCCAAGTTAGTTCAGGAAAATCTCTATAGTTATAAATGAAGTCCAAACTCGGAGACTATTCAATACGCTGATTATTAATTCAGGCTTTGTCATTTCTTTTAAAACATGCTGATTAATGCTCAGACCGGATATCTAACACAAAATACACTTTGCAATTTCATCTTTTTTTTTGTTTGTTTTTTGTTTGTGTGCTTTTCTAAAACAATGAGTTCTACATACTTGGTAGAAAAACAAACACA
The DNA here is from genome assembly GCA_030068395.1 of Apalone spinifera. Classification (NCBI taxonomy): domain Eukaryota; kingdom Metazoa; phylum Chordata; order Testudines; family Trionychidae; genus Apalone; species Apalone spinifera. The sequence goes on from JANRFK010000867.1 coordinate 18,297,479, forward strand.
AAACCCCAAGCTAACGGTTATATAGTATTAAAAGGAAGCTAAAGGAAGCATTGAGTGTCTTTAGGAAGATGAGACATTCATTAAGATTTTTCCGCCTTCCTTTTCCTATCTTCAATCCATCTGAAGTACCATTATAGCTTTTCAGCCTGCTTCCTGTGAGAAACTCTTTTCTTTGCTGTTATTCTTCCTTGAAAAAAAGGTGGCTGCACTTCAGTCAGGATTGTATGGATTTGGCCTGGGATTTGTATAATATCTATGTAGAATGCATCGGTTGTTTAGGAACTTAATTCCCAATATGGCTTCCTTTTTATTAAGGACAAAGCCAGCATTTCACAGCATTATAGGGACACAGAAAAACAAGTTAATGATCTAAACCTTTTAATTCACAGTTGCTTGTCTATTTAAAGCACTTTTGATTCTATTATAAACAGACTGGCCCCTTTTTTGTTTCATTTCTTTCTTTCTTTCTTTGGCTTCTTTGGTTTCTTTCTTTCTTTGGTTTCTTTCTTTGCTTTCTTTCCTTGTTGGCCATGAAATTTGTAGCTAGTTTCCTTTTCTAACTGACGAATAGAAGATTGCTATTGCAGAATGATACAGAAAGTAGGGAAGCATATCTAAAGTAAGCATATGTCCAAAACAGACCTTGTGACTTAGTAATTTGAAACAAAAAACAAGTTTAGTTTAGTGTGTGTGTGTGTGTGGGGATGTTCTTTCTCTTTTAAAAATACTTTTTTTGGCTATTTTATTTCTCTTGTTTTGCAGGACTGTGAAGTTTGTTCCTTTGCATAATAAACTCTTGATTTTTCAGTTATTTTAGCTTAATTTTCCTTCATTTTATTCTTTATATAAATATATTTTTCTATCCCTTTGTCAGTGAAGCTGGTTGCTATTCTAGGTACCATCCCTTCACCCATGCAGGCAGCAAAAATGTTCTGTTCAGAACTTTTCAATGTAAAGCACAGTATGAGATATTACAGGATGAAAAAAAAATCCTTTCCAGAATGTTTACCTTTTCCATAGACAGTTTGGATTTGGAGTCTGCTTCTTCAGTTGGACTTTGAAATTTCTTGATATGAGAAATTCACTCACTAGAACAGTATCACCATGATTGACTTTATTACACTAGGTGACAATTTTTCCCATCTCCTTAGATATAAAAAATAATTGTATTACTGTTTATAAGCTTCTGTATATTTTTCTGTAGTTCTAAGATGAATGCTGTAGAGATTTTTTTCTTTTTCTTTATCAATAGATATCTATTAGTGTATATTTTAAACTCTCAATTTTAGATGGTTGTCAGAAATGATAAAATAAAGAAAAGTTTCCAGTAATTAATTTTTTAATTTTTTTCCATTCTTTCAAGGTAAACTGAATAGCCAAGACACTTACAATAATTTTACTAATAATAATCCTGGGAACCCACGACTCTTGCCTCTTCCAAGTTTGACTGTGGTGGTGCCTCTTGCACAAATCAAACAGCCAATGACCTTAGGGACTATCACCAAACGCACAGGGTAAGTGTAATTTCTTATTAAAACTATTTGTAGATCGTTGACAAAGTACTCACAGAACTAATTTATTATGCTAATTCACGATGAATGTTAGTGAAGCTTTTCTAATTTATGCTTTGTGTTTCCAGCGTGCATATAATTCAGTGGCACAAAATGGGGTAGGAAGTAAGAATAACAATACCAAATATTTTAAAAAAACATAAAACAGATCTGTCTAAGAATTCAGAAGCATAAATATTTGTTTGGATGGATCATTTTCTTGCAACAACTCTATGCTCATATTCTACACTGGTGTTCTGTATAAGGAAAAGTATGAACTATGGGTTGGTTTATATGGGATCAAATATTGAGTTCTTGAATACATTCCACTTTAAATAAAACTTGTTTTTAATATGCTTTGATTTCTAAATTCTTCAGCCATATTGGTAGTTGTATACCATGTATGGAAAGGCAGTGAACCAGGGGAATATAGGTACATATTTAGAAAAATCATATGGATATAAATCTGTTGTCTTGCCAGTACCCTATTGATCCAGGCTTTAAATATTTTTTTTTTATAAATATCTCATCAGAACCTTGAGAATCCTTCTCATTTTCACCAGCTTCTATACATCCCATGTACCTAGCATGAAGATAAGGAAGACTAGACACATTTCCTTCTGATTGCATTGATCCGTCACAGGAGTCACTCATGGGTGCTTACGAAGGAGCTGCCTTTTTATACAGCACCTAGCATAGTGGAGAACGGATCCACAAATTATGATATTAAGACTCCCTATTTGGTGGATTACCTCCTAGGGATATAAAATCCCATTTAATCAGTTAACCAAATAAGCGGTTAACCGGTTAAATATAATGTTTAAACAGGAGCGGGCAGGGGCTGCTCCTCCCGGGCAGGAGCACCTCCCCCACCCCCACCTGCAATACGGGAAGGCTGCAACAGCTCCCTTCCCGCATCAGGGCTGCGCCTGCCTGGCTGGGTCACCAGTTAACCAGTAATCATCTGGTAAACCACTGACATCCCTATTACCTCCACAGAACTTCTCACCCTGATCTCCTAAACTTAGTACAGTTGACTAAGACTTGGGTTTGAAGTACATACATCTGCTGCCACATATTTAAATTCTCCTTTCTGTAGGAGGGCATATGTAATTTTTCAAAGATGTGTTTGCTGCTATCTCCTTGGTCAAAATTGCCTTTTCCACTGACTGCTCTACAGTACGCTGTTTGCTTGTGGATTTTCGCCATCCATCCAATATATATTTCAGTTGTTCTGTGTACAGAGTGTATAAAGCACTTTAGGATCCTTCAGTATGAAAAGCATTACTAAATAAGTGTACATTACTATTTATTAAATAAGACATGTAAGTCTTTTTAAACAAGCCACACTTAGCTGAGAGACACACGATAAATTCAGATGTCACAGATTTTTAAATTTTGGGGTATGTGCATCTGAAATTAACCAGTATTTGCTGACCGTTGATATTTTGTATACTTAAATAGCCATCTGTCTCTGAAGAAATCAGAAAACGTCTGCAGTTCATGAATAAAGTCTCTCGATGATAGATTTCTCCCACCTTCCTCTTCCTGGATAAGCTCAAATCCCTAAAAGGCTGACTATTAGAATTGTATTTTGAAAGTTTGACTCATTCATTCCCTTATTGACTGAGGCATTTATCTGTATGAGAAGTATGCTTATGGGGATACTTTAGCATAGCTCCTTTCCTATCCACTTGGTATTCAAGGAGTTTGGGTGCTGGTGAGTAAGCACCATCTTGCGACCCCCTCTTAGTTCCTGGCTCAAAGCCACAATACCCAGATTTCAGATGGGGACTGGTGAATTTCACTTTAGTGCCCTTCAATGGGAGTTTTACTTGAGTAAGAACAGGTAAGGATTTCAGGATTGTGATCTTTATTCTGGTTAATTTCTGGTTCTCTGATCTGATGTCAGGGATAATTTATAAAATGTATTTATCTTTATGATTTTACATAGCTGTACAGAGGTGCCTGGCAGGGCTCTACAGGTCATATCATCTAACAACCCTGTTGTGCACCCATTGATGTGAATGGGAGTTTGGTTAGGCCTTTCTGATGACTTGTGAGCTGAAAAGTGATGCTACCTCTTGCCTTTGGTGAAAGTTGTAAATGCTCAGCACCTCAGACAGTTTACCCCTGAACTGTGCATAGAACTGTAGACCGAACATGTGGAACAAAGAGGACTCAGGGACCAGGGAAAACCGTAGTTAACTTCTTCAATGCATATATTGCAAGGGCTTGTTTTCTTTTTTTGCAATATAATCACAGACAAGGGTGATAAATGGAGTACAGAGAAAAGTGCTGCAAAGAAAGTGAGTAAGAAAGAGAAGGTGGGAGACTAGTGACCAGGTGGAGGGAAGGTCTGTCGGGTGCCTCAAAAGGCGTACTAAGTCATGTGGGAGAAGGAAACGGAAGTTGAGCAAAAGGACTGGGAGGAGCACAGCAGCAGAAGGAGGAGGGTCTGACAGAGTAGGTTTCTGCATGGATGTATAGACTCTTGAAGGTGAGTACAGGGAGCCTGAACCACATTAATAGGCCTCTTAGTACCTGAGAACAATAGAGATGGTTGAAGGAGACAAGAAACCAGTGGAGGTGTGAGGAAGAAATTAACATGATTGGAAGGACAGAAGAGGAAAATAGAAGTCAGTGTTGACTTTGTGTGAGGCCCCAGTTGTTTGATTTACAGCAGTTTATTTTTGCTGCCTTTTCTAAGGCACTTTATTTTTAAAAAGTGCTTGGCACTGCCATTGAAATTTTGTACAAGTCAGGCAAAAGTAACTCAAATCTTTCCTCACATTTCACTTATTAATTCTTACCTCTTTTACATGCTCCATGCTCAGATTTTTCCATGTGTAAACTTCCTAGTCACCAAGTTGGTCCTATCCAATTATTTTATGTATTTTTTTAGAAATGAATGGAGTATAAAATATTCAGTGAGGCTTATGTAGCGAGAAATGGTCATGGAGAGGGACCCCAGCTATGTAAGAATACTTTTCATGAATGGGGCTGATAATTTTCAGCAAATCCTATAAATGTGTAATACTAAGCTCATGGCTGCCTTCTTTTATTCTGTGTCCAAAATATTTGACGAGAGTACACAAAATTAACATGAAAAGCTCTATTTACAAAGCAGAGATTTAAGAGGAATGCCTAGGATCCAAGAATCCTGGCATGCCTAAAATGGCGAAATAGAGACAGCAGCCTTAACTTAAACCTCCAGGGGGCAAAGCGTGTGTTGGACATATTTAACATCTGCCCTCATATTTCTAGAAACACATAGCAATGTACGTCTGTACAATGTAATATTTAGACAGGACAGGGACCATCTGCCTGGTTCTGAGAACTGTAGGAGGCATGTATTACTACAAATGGCAAAAGACAGATGTATTTACACCTACATGGTCAGCACCTTTAAGCAGTGCTTCAAGGAAACAAGGCACTCTTTGGAAGCAGCTGCTTAACCTTGCGATTGTGCTGTGATCAGAGAAGGGGGGAGTGCTTGAAATCAATTGGATTTTATAACTACTAGATGATGGTCATCAACATTGATTCTTTTTCTTTTTCTTTTAAAAATCAGATTTTTAATCTATGATGGTACAATTCCAGAAAGAAAAAGAAAGATTAAAACAACAACAGATAACTCCTAGCTTTAGAATAATCAGCATTATTAGTTATTTAGCATCTGAAAAGCCCCCCTTTGATTAGAATATGTAAGCATGATTTATAACTGTATTTATCAAGCAAATAGTTGTTTTGGTTCTAGTTTTCCCCAGGACAACAAAATATATTTCATGTAAAAAGATTAATCAATGCCCTTAATATTATCCATCTCAGATCAACATGTTCTTTTTTTGGCAGCCAGGGAGGAGTAAACTTTCAGAATGAGTCTACAATAGTCCCATGGGAATAACACACAAGAATCAGGAGTTGAGTCATTAGGCTGTTTTATCATCGGAGCTTTTTTGTCAAGTAAGCCTACGGAACTCAGAACATTTTCTGACCGCTCTTTAAGCTCCTTTCCTTTGAAAGCATGTTACACCGCTAGTGTTGAAAACCAGAGAGTGAACTCAAGAAAGATGGCATCCCTTGTTTCCCATAACTGTTCTTCCTTTGGTCCCCTTCCTTTGCTTCTTCCCTTGACTGTTTCATTCCCCCACTGCTTTCTCCTAAACTGTCTATTCTCCCATCTGCACTTGGCACATCACTCTTACCCCCATTTTTTACAAACCTCTTGACTCGCTTTCCTGCGGTTTGTACTGTCAACACTTTAACACCACAAAAGGTTCCTCAAAGGGACTCTCAACCTTTTCAAGGAAGGACGATCTTGTGGTTAAGGTATGGGCATGTGAGCTGGGAGACATAGGCTCTACCTCAGATTTCCAGTGTGTCGCTGGGTAACTCACTGAATCTCTTGTCTCAGTTTTCCAGTCAACAGATAGGAACAGTTAATACTGACTTCCTTTGGAAAAGTGGTATGTGGCCTGATGAATTTTTTTTTATTTTTTCTGAAAAGTGCTTATAAATCATAAAAGGAGGTTTGCTATATAGGGACAAATTATTTATCCTGAGAGAAGCAATGGAAAACTAGGGAATCTGACTGTCTTGGGACCATTTAAATATAATACAGTACTTGAATGTATTAATTGGAGGAAACCTTTGTGTTTGCATTTGGCCTTTTATAAATACGTCCTTTTCCAGCGGAGTGAATTGTATTTAATTTCCAGTTCCTACGAACATGGTAAAATGGATGACCTGTAATAGAGAGGAGGAAATAAATGATAAAGTAATTGCTACAAAGGAAAACTCTTGTAAATGTTTGCTTCTTTGACAGCAGCATTCATTTTAAATTTCTCAAGGGATGGTCATTTATGTTAGTATCATACTTCAGTCTCAAATATAATATAGCTACACTGAAACCCCGATACGTCAATTTCTGTCTCATGCCAAAACAAAGCCTTACAGCGCTCCTTATAAGAACAGGAACAAATCTGATTTTTCCTCTTTGAAAGGTTTGGGTTCATATATTTGAAACTTTATCCATTTCCCGTCCTCCCCCCATTTTTTTAAATAAAGAGAGGGAAGTATAGATAAAGTCTCTGATGTTGAAACAAGCTGAGATTTTATCATTTTAATGTTTCCCATCTCGTGTACTATTTGTTCAGAAAATCACTGATATCCGTTTGATGTATTTTGACTCCTAAGAGTTTAATTTATCCCAGGTCCGGTTAGTGATGCAAACAAAAATAAAAAGAGCAATATCATGATCCAATTACATAGGTAACAACAACTGAAAAAAGTCAAACATGCATTAAAGCTTAATCAATGAAAAAACTTAGAGACAGCGATCAGCGTGCCTCTTTGTTTATTGAAAACTTTCTATTTGGGGCACATTTTAAATCATGGTTACGTGTTATCTGAAGGATTAGTTTACTAAACGTTGGTAATAAAGATGTAGCTCTAACTCTTGTAGTTTGTATGAAGTATTGTGATTTATCCCACATTTGTCCAAATGTCACAATTTCTTTATGAAATATCAGTGAAACCTGGTAGCAGTGGCAGGTGAGGGCTAGTAGATTGTGTTGAATTTATTACGATCTCGAATAGCTGCATATTTTAAAAAAATACTAATGCAGGAAAATCAAATAAAATCATGATTGAATATTAGGTGAATAAATAAAAATACTGTTTCAATTATGAATCATTATCACCTTCATTTAGTATTTTTTCCACTGGCAGACAATTCTCAAGAGTCTGTCTTATGTGCAGTTGGCATTTGAGCCATTGGCACATAGAACTTTAGTGGCTTTTTTTCCCCAGCCTTGACATTGCTGTGTTATTGTCACCCAGCATAGCCATCTGGTGCTGTCAATTCAAGGATGGGTTGTCTTGTAATATGTACATTGTCTTTTTTTATTAACACACCAACCATGCTGTGTGAAGCAAATTGTGGGACATGTTCAGTTGCTTGTGTAAAAGATGACAGAAATGAATTGTAAATTAAGGAAAGAAGGGAACTGCTAAACAAAATGGGGTTACTACTGTGATTTCTGACATGTATACAGACTTTGTATTTGTAGTAAGAATGTAAGCAATTTTTTAAATGCAACTGCAGTTTCTCTGTACTATGAGAAATCCAAGCTATACTGAAAATTGTACATCTGGGATGGTCACTTAGTTTATTTTTGAAAAGGGCACTGGTAATTTTGGTGATTAAAAAAAATCTCACGGTAACATGTTCCATTTAGTAATAATTTCTAAAATTTTCAAACAAATATTTTAATTATTTCAATGTCCTTCTAATCTTAGGTAAGTATTATTTTTCTTGTTTTACCAATGGAGAAACTGAGGCAGAGAAGAAGAAAAACTATTGGCTGTAATTGGACTCAGCTAGGGTTACAGCATAGAAATTTCTAGCTCCTAGTCTCAGAATGAGTCCACTGACAAATGGCTCTCCAGTTTTAGGCCAGGAAGATCTTTTGCTCTTAAATATGTTGGTAGTGGCTTATACGGGGGGGGAAAAAAAGGAGAATTCTGTTGTTTTTTTGTCAAAGGTTTTTAAGTGCAGCACCACTTTGTTAATCTGCTGATGAATCCTTGGAGTGGCTTTTGGGTCAGAGGGACAATAATTTGCTGTCTGTTAGAAGTCAGTTCATCCAATTAAACTGGGTTCTAGCTCTATTCTAGAATGGCGAGGCATTTTCTGAAAAGCAGATTGTTCCTCCTAAGTGGACCTTGATGCAGAACTGGGACCCCCCTGCCCAGTATGCAGGTGTTTGAAAAAAAATAATTAAAGAGAGATATTGTACATGATAAAGTTGCAGAGCTTGTGATACCCTTATTTTGGCCATTGATCTAGAAAATTAAAACGTATATTAAAACAAAAAAAGTAATTTATGGGTTACTTGATTGCCCTGCAATTTTCTTGTCTGTTTGGATAAGTATATCTTCAGATCAGTATGCATGCAGGTGTAACATTTTTGTTTTCTTTACATAACTGATTTCTTAAAAAGACATCTGTGTTCTGTGGTATTGCTCCTTTGTCAAACTGGTATAAATTTAACATGAAAACATAGATGCGTAATTACGCCCCTTTGTGGTAGCCTTTTGCTTTATTTGGGTGGCTAAAAATATTTCACGTCACTTTAGCAATTATTTGTCCTTTACTCAAAGTATAGAAAAAGTAATGCCACATCTACATTTGAATTGACTGCACCAATTATATGGGTAGTGCTAAATGCTCCCAGATAAAGATTATAGAAGCCCCAAGCATATAAATGGCTTTACATTTATCATTTTTTTCATATTGTATACAAATGTCAGTGTGGTTGTAGCTTATGCCATGGTGATTTAAAAGAAACAAACTGATTAAAAAAGTGGTGGTGGTGGTGGAGAATTGGTTAAAAAAACTATACTGTACATTATTGAAAATAGTTTTTAAATCTGATTTTGTGCTGTAGAGAAAATTTTAATACGTGGCCAAACATATTAAGTTGTGCATCAGTATTTGCTATTATATTGGACGTTGCATTTAAATTAGTGATTCTTGTCTCTACTGCTTTCCAAACTAACTTGTAAGGAAAAAAGACTAGTGTGTCATGCCACAGTGTTGCATTTTACTTTCCAAGAGTGTGTTTTATAAAGGGGAAAAGGGTGGAGAGAGAACTTCCCTAAAAGACAATTGTTCTACCTGAAATTCATTTGTTGTAGGACTGATCTTTCTGGAAATTTTTTTTTCTCGTCAAATTTTAAACATTTAATAACAAATACCTAAACATCTGCTGCTGTTGATGCTAATTGACTTTGTTAATCTGATTATTAATGTTGATTTGAACATTGTTTTAAGGCCCTCAACTCTGTGTTTCCTCTGTAGTGCTTCTTAAAAGGCATTGGCAGAATATTTCGAAAAGAAAAACTATACTGTCTAACTTTTCAAAATCTGTCTATGTTAAAACTGACAGCAACATGTGGATGCTGTCTCTACTGCATGAAGGGCCCGATCCTGTAAACATTGCTACCATGAGTAGTCACATTGATGTCAGTGGGACTACTTACATGAGTGTTTGCAGGATGTGGTCCCCATCAGCATGTTTGTAACATGAGAATTCAACATACCTTCAGGGGCTTTGCAAACAGTTATGAAAATTTTGTTTACCTTTATCTTAAATCTTAATAGCATGATATACACTGTACTTGTTGATAATGAGTTTTCATCTAATTTTTGTGCATTTTTCCCCTTTACATGAAGACCTTACCTGTTTGGAGCAGGATGTTTTTCCATAAAAGCTCCATGGTGAGTTCTGAGTTCCATCCCAGCATGCCTATAATTCATTTGCTGTACTCACTGAAAATCCGTTTACGTTCCAGTTTTTTTTTTTTTTTTTTACTGCATGATCTGATCATAGGCGGAAGCACTGCATACTTATCACCAACTTTTAAACTATAGCTCAATATTCGCCATCAAGTGTTCACGGAACAAACATGTGCACTGGTTTTCTCTCGTGATATTTAATATTTTAAAGTAGCTATTTTAATGAAAATTTAAAGTAGGGAAATTTAGTTTTTAAAGTAGCCAAGATGTTGGAAAGCTTAAAAAATAGACCAGTTAGGCAAAGGTGAATACAGTATCTGCTCTAAAACCACTGTCTCTCTTTTTCTCACTCCCACCCCGTTTCTTTGTAATATACGCGTGCGTGCGCATACAGGCATGCAATCTCCCCATACTGTAGTGTCTAAATGCTTTCTTGGCTTCTGAATAGAAAATACCAGCTACATGGGTTTCTCTGTAGTAAGTGAAATTAGGGAGTAAAAATATTATACCAAGTGAAATGAAGTAACAATACAGGTTGTACCTCCAAAAACTGGTAGTCTCTGGTCCGGCAACATCTGTGAGCCTGCAGGACCACAGATGCTCCTGAACCAGAGAGCCTGGGAGCCTAAGGGCAGGAGGGCCAGCTGGGCGGGGCTTCATGGTCAGCAGCCCAGCTGGAGCCCCACAGCAGCCTTTAGGAGCCCCCGGCTCTCTCAACCTATATTCTGTTGAAAAATGGGGCTGAAGAGCCTCCCAATATGCAGCATTACTAAGAGGATGGAAAGTCTAGCTACCGAAAGGAACATTTGAGCTAACTCAAATACAAGAACAATGGGGCACCAAATTCTATTAAATAACTACAAACAAAAGGAAATAAGGTGGAATTTCTTAATAGTGGGGATAGTTGCTGTGTGAGTGTTATAGTTCTGTTTATCCAGATGCCCCAAAGTAGTTTTTAAAATATAAATAAATTTGTGCTTCAGATTCTTATAAGAGAACTGGACAGTTCATGGTGGGCCCTCTTGGGGTACAAGACCCTGTGCTTTTGCATACATACTGAAGTGATCTTCCTGAGATTCGTTTGTAAATGTATTCATTTCCATGTCGTTGAGCATTCCATCTCATAGTTTGCCCCCTGTTAACGATAGAGGCGTCAGAGAAAAAAGTTTTGAATGTGGATTATCTAACAAAGGATACATCAGCAGCCTACGTTAATAAAGTGGGCTCCCTTAGCTTCAACAAAGCCAGTCATAGACACTTGTCAACCAGAAATGATTTTGGAGTGAAGCAAGATTAAAAGACCTAGATTAAAGAGAGGAATATATGAAATATAATAGACTTTAAAATCGTTGCTTGTCTTTTACGAGACTCTTTTGTGGTCTGTTTGATGCCAGCATTGGCTCACAAGAAAATAGTCTTTACTTGCCTACAAGAACATTGGGAGGAAAAATACACTTAGGGGCAGGGAATGAAAAAGATGTAGGGCATGTTGTTTCCATTAAAATCTTAATGAGACTTAAAATTATGTCAACAAAATGAGCAAAGTTTTGACAGTTTATTATCTGCTGAAGTTAAGGGCCTGTAAATTTGGGCGGGGGTTGTTTTTCTCATTTTCTCCATTGAATGGAAACTGAGATTGTATCTGTATTTACATATTTTTAGGCAGAATGCTATAAATTAATGTGTTACTACATTTATAATTTAAAATCACCATGGTTATTCCTGAGAGATGCAATTTTTGAGTATTCTTAAAAATGTAACTGTAAATTCCATTCAATATTTTCCTGCTCGTGCTTTGAAAGACATTATTTACCAGTTCACTAGTTTATTGTAGATATGTCTTTTTCCTTCAGAATTAAAATACATTCACATTTTAAAGATTTCAGTTATGCACCAGTTTGTAGGTTACAGAGAATAATTGTCAGTTGGTGTGTTTGTGACTGCTACAAATATAAACCATTACTCTTTGGTAACATAGTTCTAAACAAATAGCATGAGACTGATTTATCCAAAGACAGTGTAATTTGTAGCTCAGTTTTATTATATCATTTGTATGTAATTTACCCCTGTTGCCTAATCAGTAAATTTTAATCTCATAGATTGAAGCTAAAAAATATAATAATGCAATATGAATATCTTAAGATCTAAATGTTTCACTTATGAAACAACAATTTTAACAGTAATTTAAAAGGGTAACATTTATTTTTCAGCCAGATTGAGCTTACTGAGAAACCCTGTATTCCTGTTTTTGGTACTGTATAATTGTCTGCTTAGATAAAAATATTTTGGTATTTTTAATCCATTTTACATTTCACTCAACAAAGCAAACTAGACAATCAGAAAGTTTAAACTAGTATCACTACTATCACTCTTTTATAAACACTTTTACTGTGATGCAACAAAATGACAGTTGTAAAAGTTGAGCCTAAGGATTTTGTATTTGTTACAACTTCAGCAATTATCTTTAATTTCTAAAACAATCATATTTCTTGCTACACTACAGGCATAAAAAAACCTAGAGGTTATTTCTCAGTCTCTTATTTGCAAGTTCTGAAGAAATGGAACTTTTCTCTTTTATCAACTCTTTGCTCTTTTATATTCTTTACTAGAAGCAATTGCTTTTCTCATTTTCCCAGGACATGTACAAACCTTATATGCATTTATATTAGTTATAGGTCATCATTCAGGAAAACCCAGATTCAGGAAAGCATTTCTGTTTAAAGGCAGCGCCTTAGCATGTGTTGAATTTTAAATAGAAGTCAATGGGACTTAAGAACTGCCTAGAATAAGGGTAGACTTAAGTGTGGGTGCTTAACTGCTCCCCTGAATCAGGACCTCAGTGTAAGGGAAAATTAAAATTGCATTGTGTAGCTTTGACACTACTGAAAAAGTAGGGTGCTTAATTCTTTTTGACATTTTAACTGCTGAACTCATGAACATTTTTACTTTTTGATCTTATACTAAGTGTAATGAGGAATTGATTGAGGCACTATGTCCTAGTGGTCGGAGCATTGGACTGAGAACAGGAGATCCTGTGTTCTGTGCCCAGCTCGGACACTGTCTCAGAAAGAACTTTCTGGCATTTCTTTGCTTCTCCGGAGAACAAATTTGGCTTCTAATAGGAGGTTTGTTGCTATTTTCTGGTGGAGTAGAAGCAGCCCTTCTGCCTGGAGAATATGGGAAGATGTGTCTTTAGGGCCTTGTCTTGCATTACTAATTCAGTCAAAACTTGCATTGGATTTAAAGCAGGGTGAAGCCCAGAGAGCTAAATGTTTTATTTAGTGTGCTAAACTGTGCTCCTGAGATCCATGGGCAGAGGGGATCCTCTCCACATAGATCTTCCTCCCATGCATGAAGGCAGTATCGTCTCCCCCCAGACCTAAGAAGGGATCTGTCTGGTTAGAGGTGCAGTCTGCAGAACATGCATTATGTCTCTGGCCCCACCTCCTTACGCCGCCGCCTGCTTGCTGCACAACTCAAGGTGAAAGTAAAGCACCCAGAGTCGGTATTCCATTTCCATAGGCCTCACTTCCCATCCCCCACTGCTGGCTGCCAGAGTCTGCTGAATAGCTGTGGGAGACCCAGACCCAGGGTGGATGAAGGTAGAGCGGCGGTTTTCAAACGTTTCTTCTCATGACCCAGTTGAAGAAAATCATTGATGCTCTTGACCCAACAGAATTTGACCAGAGGGCAGGCTCTGGGGCGGGGCTGAGGATGAGAACTTTGGGCTGTAGGAGGGGGCTCCATCTTTGTGGGGGGGGGGAGGGCTGGGGCAGGAGGGGCTTGCCTTGAGCGGCTCCTGGTCAGCAGTGCAGCGCGGGGGGGCTAAGACCATGCTGCCCTCAGAAGCAGCCAGCAGCAGGTCCTCAGCCAATGGGAGTACGGAGCTAGTGCTCCGGGCAGGGGCAGTGCACAGAGCCCTGTGTGCTCTCTCCCCATGTAGGAGCCGGGCCTGCCGGCTGCTTCTGGGGTACAGTGCAATCTGTGCTGCCAGGATAGGCAGGTAGCTGCCTTAGTGCTCCGGCTGCTCACCTGATCCCAGTGCCTGACATTCCATGACCCAGTACAGGGTCGCGACCCATAGTTTGAAAACCACTGAGGTGGGATCCCAAGGATCTGTAGAGTTTGTGAGTTAGGCCTGTTCTTTTGAAGGGACAGGTGAGAACTCTCTCCAGCACCACTAATGAAAGAATTAGAAAGAAGTTTGTGTCAGAGAGAACCTGGATGTCCTCCATTTTTCTGCTCTTTCCTACAGGAGAGTGTTATTGGGCCCATTGTTGTTTGTGTGTGTCTTTTCACTTTGCTGGTCCACGTACAATAGTTTGGAAAGACCCGGACTTTGAAAAATAGCATCTTTGATCTTTCTGATATTTGTTAAATATAGTACAACCATCTTTCAAGGCGACGCATTGAAAATAAGGACAATGTGTACTTTATCCCCACTAGTTTCCCATCTTGTGTTATAAAATGATTGCTTCTTTGTTTTAGATTTGTCTTATTGAATCATATTCCTTGTAATAAAACTTACAGTTGAATGTTTTGAAAGTTATTATACTTCAAATATTCATTTAATTTTTTTCAAAGTTGTGGCCAATTGGCTTATAATTTCAGTACTCAAAGAAATTTATGAGGTGTTGACAGGTTAAGGGGGAGTAAAGAGCAGGAGTTCACAGTAGAAACAAGTTAGTCACCACCTATCGTCACCATTACTGTTATCATTTATGAAGCTTGAAAAGTTTATCACGTACATATAATACTTAGGATTTGTATTTTCCCAAGAAGATGTTAAAAATTCACAATTATATGAAAATATATTTCTAACAGTTTCCCCACATATATCAGTTTTGAAAACCACTGGATTCTAAAAGTCCTTTATGGGAAAATAGGTTGTGAATGTATTAATGAAAACTCTGTGGTAAATTAAGACGGGGGGTAATATTAAAGATTCCAGTGTTATAAAACTTTCCAGTACAGATTTGTTGACATCATTATTCTTTTTTTCAGAAAAATGTCTAAACCAAATATGATGCGCATACTTTTTTCTTAACAGTACTAAGTTTAACCACATGAGTAATCGTGTTTTACGAGGTCTCCGCTTTCTGTCTACAAAACATCATTCTTGAACAGAAAATGTTTTGGCACTGAAAACCAACATTTAAATGCATGCCTTGAAAGACATACATTGTAAAGATATGGTGTAAATATAATGTAGTTTATACCAGTTCCTTTAAATATGTTTATATTTGTATTTGGACAAGCATAATTCTTTGGCATTTGGGATGGAAAAGCCCCTATAGAGGTTTTCATTTTTTATGATTAGAAGACCAATTACTGCTGTAAATTCATTAAACTTGACAGAAGCCAATTAAGTTACTTCAGTTACACCAGTGTAAACTGACAGCAGAATTTTTCCTAGACTATATTTTCCTGTTTTCCTGCCTTCCCCCCCAAAAAATATTTTTGTTGTTCTCAGATTTTACTATGAAAATATTCACAGTTATCTGCAAAACTGTTGACAGGAAGAAATTAATACAGCTGGATCATACATTCATTTTTTGCTTCATATTTAATTATATGCTAGTTATTGTCATACCAGATGCTAAAATACAATAGTTTATTAATTGAAGAGTATGACACTAAGTAGCACTATTCATACATGCATACATGTACGCTTCCACTTCCATTTCTGCAGGAGACAGTAATCATGTGTTGTTAATGTGTTGATAGTTTTTCATTGGACGTTAAGTAACTACAAAGTACTGATCGATACATTGTTATAGAAATGGTAGAAAATCTTGCTTTATAGCAGAAGCTATTTTTTAACAAAAGTGTAATAAAATCTAGCAAATATTTTAATATTTCATTGCAGTTCCAACATTTTAATGTAGATTATAATAGTTCCGTTGGAAACAAGGCAGTTTAATGATCGATAGCTGGGAACTTTTTGGAACCTAGATTTTTGAACCTAGATTTTTGACAGTAGTCTGCAGCTAGAGTTGTGACAGTCTGATGTATCAGGTAGGTTGTGGCAGTTCAGTATTAGGGTTATTGATGCAATAAAGTGTAATTGCTCTTCTGGGGCATTCTGGTCTCTCACATATGCAAAAGATCCAGGGGGCTTGATCAGAAGCCTACAGAAGTCTCTGGGAATCCTTCCATTTACTTCTGTGGCTTTGGCACACGCCCTAAGTCCGTGTGATGAAAAGTCTTTTGAGAGGTTTTTCAAACCAGAACATTCTCCTGTGTGACCACAGACTCGCTGTGTGTGACCGACAGCAAGCAGCTTAACCTCTCTGTGCCTCAGTTGGCCTAGCTGTAAAACAGGCATAATGCAGTCTCCCTAGTTGTGTGGTAAGGTTGTATTACTGTTGTCTAGAAATCTGTGGCTGAAAATACACTATAATTGCAAACTATTCATCCTTTTCCTCAGTCTTAAAAATACCAAAGCCAACTTCCCTTCATATGAGCTAGAAAAAAAACATTCTCTCCTAGGATGAGTTCTTGTAGAAAGCACTTCTTTCTCCTCCTCTCCTCTCCCTCTTATTCTTTCCTCTCTTCTCCCTCCACCTCCCACCCCAGCTGAATTTCAAATGGTTGGAAATAAAGGCATGACCCGCGCCAGGACTATTACTTCCTTCTTAGCACACTACGGCCTCTCTCCCCTTCACAGCGCACCCAGGAAGTCCTGGAAGGGCTTGAGCCTTCTCTGTTGATCTCCGTGAGCATTTCACCACTGACTTCCAGGGGAGCAGGCTCAAGTTTTAAACAAGACTGCTTGAGTTACAGGAGGATGAGGAATGCCTTTGTGAGGAGAGAGCCCATGTAAGCAGGGGCTGAGAAAACTGTTGAAGCTCAGCTTAAGGAATCCTTCTTGTTAGATTTTGCTTTTGCTTATGGCAATTTGATTTTTTAATTGTGCTGATTAAAAATGTGCTTCTGTTGATATAAACCCTTGCTGGTTCCTGCTGGTTCATTTCTGCTGAGCCACATCACCCACTTAAAAGTGGTTAATATTACAAAAAATGCTGACTGCTATGAATTACGCAAGCACTTTGATAATTATACACCAGATTAAGGTTGTTTTATTATCAGTTGTTTCTCCATTTGGTTTTCTGCCACTCGAGTCCATGATAATGCAATAAAAATGTGGTGTTGCGAATACCTATGGGATTGAAAATCCCATAGTACAAAAATTAAGAGGGTTGAGAGTAGGGAATATGATAAATTCAGAGCTTGCAAGGAAGTTTGTGTTTTGTGGAGCAACAAAGCAACCAAAAGAAAATAAGCAAAGTGGGGAAGGTAGCAGCCTAAAGGAGAATGAGAGAAACAGAAGAAGAGAGGGATGAAACAGGCAGATGAGAGAGAAGGGAGATGGCGACTGTAGTAAAGCATCTTGGCCAGCCCTTTTGTTTTGTGGTTAAATTAATTGAGGAAATGAGCATTGCTTCGAAAATTATTGTGAATAATAATAATAATTATTATTATTATTGTGAATAATAACAATAATGTAAAACAGAACAGAATCCTCCAGTGTTTATGTTTTAATTAATCTCCAGTTTCTGGGTTTAGATTGGCCTTTGATCAATTTCACCCAGACTAAATGAAAGGATGCAAGAAGGAAAATAAAACATTGACTGGTGTTGTCGCGGAACATAATGACATATCATTGGATCTTACACACTCTGTGGTGTCCCAGAAGACAGCACTTCTTACTTTCATTCTGCACAGTAGTGTTTTTTACATAACATTATTATTGCCCTCTGTCTCCATTGCCTTGTATTCTCTGCATGCACCTTCATTTCGCCTTCCTGCCCCAATCCCATTTCTCCCACTGGGGAATTGAAACTGCAAGTAGATGATTACTCTGCCCGGCAGAACACGTTAGGATTGTTTGTGTCTCCTCTTTAAAAATGCAAGAAAATGGCAACCAACTAAAGCGATTGACCCAGAATCTAGACTTTCTGTCCCCTGAGTCTCAATAATAAGATGTGTAAAAATGTTTGCATTCCATCTGGAAGTTGTTCCTGGCGATTGCAGATGTGCTATACTTAGTCCTTCAAACAATGTAAACAATTCTGCATTATTAGACAGTCCTGTTCTTAAAGCTCAGAAGTTAAAGGAGCACTTGGGGCCTGATTTTCAGAAACTGAGCTCTCGCAATTCTAGTTGCAACTGGTGGGAGCTGGAAGTGCTCAGTAATTCTGAAAATGAGGACTATGGGACCTGGAATAAAAGTTGAGTAAGGGGCCTCTTGGATCACTAGTGAAATGTATCTTTGAGCATTGCCGCGTGTTAATTTTACTTTGTTTTTATTTTAAGCAAAGCCAAACCAGCTCCACAGATTTCACCTAGTAAATCTGTGGGAGGAGAGTTTTGTGTTGCTGCAGTCTTTGGCTCGTCGCGATCCTGGTTTGCAAACAATCCAGGTCTAAAAAGAGAAAAAGGTTGGTGTGTTTGGAAAATAATTAGGTTTAATCTTTTGGATTTGTCTTGGTTTTGGTTTGCTATCTCATTCTAAGAGAGCTCTTGACCAAACACCGGGTGTCTGTTCTATTTATTTATTGTCTTTGCAACCGTCTTCGGGGTCTGTCAAACTTCTGGAAGTCACTGGAAACTGAGGGCATCAGGAGCATGCCTTTATGATACAGCACCAATGTACAAGATAATTGAAATTGCAAAATGAGTCTGTGACTTTATATATAGAGTAATGACCACAAAGTCACTTGTGATCCTGTTGTGTTTAGAGATGCCTCTGGTGTGCTATTCAGGAGTGGAAGCTGCTCCATAGGGTGAAACACCTGTCAGAAGTAGCTACATAAACATAGACTGGTAATATGTGGCTACCCAAACACACCCCGTTCCTAGGAGGCAGTCAGGGAATCCAACCCACTTAGTTGTGATAAATGCTAATTGGGCCTTTGTCAGTGAAGAAATAAGCATGTTCTGTGCTTTTCTTCCCCATACCTCTCTAGAATCTCCCCTTCTGCCCCTGATATTAATCAATGTGGTCAACCACGGACATTTATAAAAAGGGAAATTAAATTTGCAAATTTAAATTTGAAAATTTGTATATTTAAATTAGAAAAAGTCACCACTCTTGTAGGTATTTTGTCTGCCTCGGCTCTTCTGTTGTAATAACAGATACTTTCTATGTTTTCTTGCCCATAGATCAATCAAAACAGTTTGTGGTGGAATCGCTGTATATTATCAGTTGTTACGGAACCCTGGTAGAACACGTATTGGAGCCACGTCCCCTCAGCACTGCTCCAAAGATCAGCGACGACACGCCTTTGGAAATGGTGACCTGTCCGAGAGCCAGCTGGACCTTGGTTAGGTAGCTCATCTCTTTGGATTGCTCTTCTCTTTGTTTTAGGAAGGGGGTGAATGACCTCAGCCCATATTAACCTCCGTGGGAATCACAGATGCTCAACTCCGTCCTCCACACTGATCAGGGCTGAATGTTTGGTAATGGCCAAATCCAGACCTTTTTGGAAGTCAGAAGCAAAACCTTTCATTACTACAGACAGATTGAAATATGGTCCTATATTTTTAATAATTTTGCCAGCCCTGATAGACACACAGACATTGCACACAAGTTTGAAGTCCGTTGTTGAAGGATATAGAAATCCGTGCTAAATTCCTTTCAAATAATCAAATAAAATTTAGCTTCTTTTTGTTACTAAGACTTGAAACAGTTAATTATTCTAGCGTAAAAATACAGTACTGAAGTTCTTCACTGAGCTGTATGGTTGGCTTCTGCAACATACAACAAGAAGCTAGGCAAGATTTCCTGTAAGTACTTGAATGTTGAATCTTATCAACCATAGTTGAAGAAATTAATCCTGACTTATGGAATAAAACAAACAGAAATTGATGAGAAAATGTTGTCAGTGCTTTCGACATTTTAAAATATTTTTCCATTGATTTTTGTAGGCTCCAATATTCTTTAGTACTACCCATTCCTGGACTGGACTAATCAATACTTGATTTACCAAGCTATTTAGGAGTGGCCAGCCGTAATTAAAATTACAACACAGTCTTCTAGACCATTATTGTTGAAATGAGCAGGTTGAAATGGAATTGCAAATTCTAATTGGATCAATAGTCCATAACTTTACACAGCTCTGTTTTCACAGGTTTGTAGCTACTTGATTTCCGTTAGAGAACAGTAGAAGCAGTAGTGTAAGAAAACACAAGTGTTCATCAGGTGCGGTTGTGCATTAATATTAATACTAGCATGACACAGAATTATTTTAACATTCATTTGCCAACATATTCTAAACTGTCTTGATCCCTTTTTGTGTTCCATATATAGTACTGTCAGCCAAAACGTGTCGGCACCTCACGGACTGTGTGAGTTAGTCACACTTTTCGACGGACTGTTGTGTATTTCAGGTCTTGAACAAGCTAATTTAAATAATTGCAAACATTGTACAAGCTTGTGCTGACACAGACACTGATTTACGTTCTCCATACTAGCTTAAATATTAATATTCCTGTGTTGTGTCCTCAGAACTCCTCAGTGGAATGAACTGCAACCACCATTTAATGCAAACCATCCATTGCTCCTTGCTTCAGATGCAGTGCAGTATTATCAATATCTGCTCGCTGGCTGTAAGTAGCTTACCACTTTTTGTCTTCTTCTGTGTGCAAGTTTTTAACATGATTTTCTCAACCAGCTTCTTATCTTACATTCTTGAGACAAGACAGCATTGTCACCAACGATCCTTTTTTTTTTAATGGAATGAATGATGAATTAGAGACTTCTCAACATGAAAATTTCAACCAAATGCAATTTTAGAAGTGTAGCACCGTGCTGGAACTGATGTAAAGTTGTGTCAAATGTCTCAATGTTTCCATTACAAGCTCCAATTCTAATGAAAATAGCCACTTATACCTCAGCCAGAAAAAATTTGCTACGGTTTAAAAATATGCCATAAAAATAGGGCTGTCAGTTAATTGCAATCATCTCAAGCGATTAATGTAAAACAAATTAACTAGTTTAAAAAGTTATGTTTAAGCAGTTTTAACCACACTGTTAAATAATCAGAGGGCCAATTTAAATGTATTATATTTCTGGGTTTTTTCCCTGCATTTTCAAATATATTTATTTCCATTACAACACAGAATACAAACGTACTTTTAGTTTGGATTATACATATTTGCACTCTAAAAAAGAAATAGTGTTTTTTAGGTCATCTCATACAAGTACTGCAGTGCAATCTCTTAGTCATGAAAGTGCAATTTACAAATGTAGCATTATTTTCACATAACTGCCCTCAAAAATGAATTTAAAGCTTTAAAGCAGGGTTAGGGAACCTCCAGCCCCTGGCTTGCCTGGATTTGGCTCCTAAGGCTCAGGGCTCCCCCTCCTCAGCATTGGGGAGCCCTTACTAGTGCTCTAGCCCCCCACCCTGGCCACTCTACCACGGGGCTGGAGCACACAAAATCTTCTAGCCTGGCCTCCCCGAGGTTCTGGTGTGTGAGGGTAATGTGCAGAGTATCTTTCTCCTTCTCAGAGTCAGGGGCCACGTCAGTAAGGAGTGGGGTTTTTTTTGGAGGGGGGGGGCTTATCAATTGTGTTCAGGCCCTGACTGATTTTTCTGAGGGTCAACGGCCTCTGACCCAAATAAGGTTCCCTACCCCTGCTTTTAAAGACAATGCTGCCCGCTTCTAGTTTACAATGTCACCTGACAGTGATAATAAGAGTTTGCATGGCACAGTCGTAGCTGATGTTGCAAGGTACGTCTAAATGTGATAAAGTACCTCCTAAGTGGGTAGATTGTGCCTAAATGCAGGAAAGTATGTAGTGCATCTCATCCTTCATTGTGCAGGTTTTCAATATACAATGTGGCCCCCTTTATTTACTGGTGGGTTCCTTTGGGTGGGTCAGAAACTGGGGAGAGGACCTCTGGAGTTCTGATAGCTTAGAACTGAAGGAAACAGTTCTGAGGAAGGAATTTGCCAAGAAGATACAATTTACTTTAATACGAGATCACTGGCAGAGTTTTCATACATCCAGATCTATTCATAGATTATTAGTTCGGCTTTCATGTAGACCAGGATCCAGACAATAAGGGTATGTCTAGACTACGCGGAAGATTCAAAAGAGGATATGCAAATTCTGTGGGAATTTTCATATTTTCTTCCAATCTCACTTT
>JANRFK010000867.1:18322018-18351517 GCA_030068395.1 Apalone spinifera
GGGGGTAAGTCTCCCCCCGGGGTTAGTGCGGGCCCGGCCAGGCCCGTCACAGGACCCTTGCTGACTGGCTGGAGCAGTCCCCTGCCCATCCCTAGAGGGCTGGGTTGGAGGAGCCTCCCACCTAGTGGGTGGCCCAGACCCCTGCCACAGAACAGTTAACTATTTGAATGATTGCAATTAACTTGTTTAACCTGTTAACTTTTTTTTTCCTGCCTATTTACATCCCTACTTGGAATAAAAAGTTCTGGGCAAAATAGATTCATTGCCCCACTTATTGTAAACAAATGGGCAATAGCAAATTTCAGACTAGAAATATAGACTGCTAGTTAGGTGGTTAGATTGGAGCGCCTCTCTTCGGACAGCATTCCCTTTCAAAGATGATCGTATGTCTCATAGTGGGAAGGTGACTCCTTCAGATAAATAACTGGTATATGTTGTGCTTCATGAAAAGGAAAACACAGAGAAATAGATCAAAACTGCCCCCTCAAAAAATCCATTAATCATCTCTCAGCCGTAATAACTTCTGTAGTACACAATAAGGCATCTTGCTGGCATTTGGCCACGTGCTCTTTTCAAATCAAAGTGCATGTGTTCTGATTTGTTTGAGTTAGAGGGATTTTTGTGAGGGAGCACGTTATACAATATGGACGATATTAAACGTAAAGAGAGAGATCGACATTTTTAGATGTGTCTGAAGTTAGGCACCGAGATCCCTATTTAAGCCCCTACATAATCATAGGTGCCAAGTACCCATGGCTCCAGCTGCTATCGAAAAGAGCTGTGGCTCTTCATCACCGTGGACAGTCAGATGACTTATTTGGATAACTAAAGTTGGATTCCTAACTCTACAAGATTGGTGTGTACGCTTTGTCCAGTTCAGAGAACCTGGTTAGTTTCATAACATAGGGTGAGATAATTGCTTATGCACTGCATGCTCATGCTGCTGCTGCTGCTATGTGTTACAGTTCTGATACCCTGAAATCCACTGCTTATGCATCCCCTACTGGCCTTGTCATTGCACATCTTTTGGTAATAGGACCAAAAAAAAGAACATGCTAGGGCTTCATCTGCCAAAGTGAGGAAAAATAAACGTGCATGCCCCAAGAAGTGATGTTAGTAGCCATTAAAATACTCCAGTTGTTTCAATGCAATTAGTATTTGGAAGAAAGAGCCTCATCTGTATCTCATCCTTCTGAGCAAGACATGGGATGCTGTCCCATATTTTACCACTTTCCTGAGGAATAAGTGTTTGGGTGTGCTGTCAATAATGACTATGTCTGTATAAGGGAAAAACAGAGGATACATGCTGCTTTTGTAGAATAAAAGCATACCCTCTTTGAGTTCCATTTTAGGTATAGATGTAGTTCCATAATGCTTTCAAGGTTAGTGCCTTGTGCAATTTATTTAAAAATTGGAGAACAATAGGAGTTGCTGGGTGCTGAGCCAATAGAAATGTGGCCAATAGAAACTTGAGCTTGCTCACTCCAGCTATGTTTATGAGTTTACGCAGTTTTCCAGTCGGGGCCAGACCTACCCATTTTCAATATTTTCCTGTTCATCTATAGATGCCCTTTTTATTCTCACTGAGTACAAGTATTTGCACTGTGTGCTTTCACGCATATAGAGATTTTTACATTGCACACAGTTATTCTATATGTGTCCAGAAACACAGAAGGCTGATTACTGAATTTAGGTAACTTTATATGACTGTTATATTTATGTACTTTTTCAATTTCTGATTACATTAGGAGTAATATGTCGTATAAATGGGATGAAAATAAAATCCTTTTTATTATACATGAATCAGAGCCAGATTCATTCCTAACCTTGAAATGAGGCATTAACGTGGCCACACTGTCTGCTTTAGTAAATGCTTAAAAAGCTACGCAATTCCAATTGCTGCTTCAACTGAGAGAGCTTTTAAAAGAGAGAAAAATAAAATGAAATTCCATGTTGAGAGCATCGAATATTTGAGATTCCTTCCTAATAATTTAGCCTTTGTACCCAGTTATCTGTTATTTTATAACAGACATTTTTGTTAATCTACACATGCTAGCTAAATGTGTATTAAAATTAATTTACATTGTTTGAGTAACCTTTTTTAAAAAAATAAAGTTTTTATTAAGATAAGAGGGAACCGAGTCAGATGACAGATCTGTAGTAGGGGGAAATAAAATTGTAGTGTTGTTTGATTGAACTCAAGAAAATGGACAATAAAGGATAGTATTAGTCAAGAAAGTGCTGCATGGCCTCTACATTTTGTTAAATAAATTTGCTTTCCAGTTTTGTTGTGCTCTGTTGTTGAAGCTACACTGTTAAGTCCTGAGATGGTACGTACCATTAAAAAAAAAAAAAAAACAGGATTCATACGAAAAAAAATACCTGTTTGCTCTTTTCCTAGGAAATCTATGCTAAAATGGAATTATCTGGCTCTGCTTACCTGCAGTAATGTAATGGATTGACATTAGCTGTAGCCTGTGGTTTGATGTGCTATCACTTCCGTCAGTAAGTTTAATTGCCAGCAAATGGCTAAATGGGAGTTTAGGGTGAATGCTACAGCTGTCTGCCATGTTAGTGGTAAAAGGAATTCTGGCGCCGTTTCAGGGTCACTATTTGTATCTGTCCATCAGAGTTAGAATACAGCAGTTTCTCTCAGTTTCAGTCTTCTGTATAGCATTTCTGCCAATTGTTTGGCTCCATTAAGTGTGCAGGAGAAACAAAAGCCTGAATGACCAAGTCACAGGGGGCTATGGATAGACCCTTTCTTTGTCCACACTCAGAACATTGCATTAGGTTTCATTATCCATTTATAATAAGTGACCTTTGCCCCCAGGTCATTGAAAAATACTCAGCGTGCTTTTCTAACAGAGGGTACTTCTATCAGCAGGCGGATAGAATAATGAAACGTCTGGTAGTCTGGTCGAAGGGTATACTTAGCAGCTTTTGGTAAATACACAGTTTGATGCCAAAGCAGAATAGCAAAATCTTATTCTTTAATCTTTGGAAAGTTCAAAGTAGACCAGTAAGATCTTGGTTACTGTATCACAAGAGAACGATTTTAAAATAGTGGATTTAGTTATTTATGTTCCGCTTGTAGCTATATTTTTAAGAAGATTTTAAAGTTATCTTCAGAGTTCCCTACAATGATATGCACCGTGAAAAGGAACCATTGTTCGAAGACATACTTTGTTGTACAAGTGTCCATGACCTTTATCCCAAGGATAGTTGTAAGTGCGTTGGCACAGCTGTTTGATTGCTTTGAGGTCATCTGTGACATCTGCTGCAAAAACCTTGATCCTGCTTCTGTGGTACACTTCTACCTGAGCTCTCTGAGAGTGTTCCTTTCATCAACCTTGGAGTCAAACTAGGAAACGGGGTGAGTTGGGATCTGGACCTTTCTACAAGTTCGTGGCTCCTAAGTGACCTACATTTTAAATGCATACGCTGCTGACCTATAGAAAACATCAGTATCTTGCTGATACTGCTTCAGGCTTCTTGCACATTTGGTCAACGTGACAATGTCAGAGGATCAAAAATCTCCTTAGTCTTCTGCCAGAACAGATTTCATTTTAGATGTAATTTTCTTACGGTTCACCCTGAACAGGATTTAGACCAGGGGTCTCAAACTCCCAGCAAGTGGGCCAGTCCCAGCTGGAGCAGGCCAGTGAGGGCCTGTTCATTACCCCAAGTCCCGCCCCTTCCTGCCATTGCCCCATCCTTTCTCCCTACATAGCATCCCATCCCACGAGCACACGGCTTTTGGGATCACTGTGGGAGCTTGGTGCCACGTTCTCTGAACCGCAGGGAAAGTGGAGTGCACTGGGCGGGCACACTCACTCCACTGCACTCTGCTTCCCCTGCGACTCCCTCTGGGACTAGTTTGAGACCCTTGGGTTAAACCTATCATGATTTTAAGGACTTCAATATCAGGCATTCAAAGCTTTGCTTTATAGGCTTGCTGGTCGTAACACATCCTTTCCCCCCTCAGTTGCTGCTTCCAACAGTGCTGCTACCACCATGCTATCAAGGGAGTGCTTCTGCCCACTTTATTCTGTGGTGACCCTCCCATTCCTTCCCTTTCAAAACCAATCTCAGGACCGAGTAATCGTTTAACCAGTAAGCTGATGCGTATTGATTAATGGTGTCAGTTACACTCAGGCTCCTGGGGAGGCGGCTTTGCTGTGGCAGGGAAGCCACCTTCCCAGGAGCCAGGCCAGGAGGGGCTGGTGGCCCTGCTTCCAGAGAAGTTTTGCTGAGGGCTCTGCAGGATAAAGCTCATATGAGCTTTATCCTGCAGAGCCCACGGCGTGTAACCGTTTTGATTTTCAGCAGTTACACAGTTACCTATGTAACTGACTTTTAACATCTGTTATTTGAATCTCTCCTGGGTAACCACCCAAGCGCTCAGCTTACAGTGGGCACTGCCTGGGTTCTTTGGTCTAGATCACCTCTGATAGGGGAACCTAACAAAAGTAGGACCATTGACCAGTGCTAATATTCCTGTTCTTTTTTCAGCCAGCTGGTTACTTAAGGACATAATTTTTGAAGCAATCTACAGGTAAATGGCTAGTTTCTAATTTTGCCATCATAATGAGTTGTCAGGAGAAAAGAGAGAGATTCTGCAATATTCATTTATTCCTATTTATATGAAAGCATCCATTAATTGTCCTAGGTACTTTTACTGTGCTTAATGCATACAAAAAATCCTAACATACATGTTGAGCTCCTTCTATATCTTTAAGCAGCAGTCTGCCTCAATTATCTTAATCAGAGCCCCGGCATTATTATGTGTTATTTAGTGTGTGAATTTTCTTCAGCTCTAAATCCTGCTTAAATCAATTTCTGGTCATTTTTATTCCTGACCTGAAGACATTAGAGTAATTTTATGTGTGAATTTAATAGCATTACAGATGATCTTGGGCATGGTGATTTCTAGGTTGTTGACTGGGTCAAAGTGGCCAGATTTTTGTTTTATTGATAGGTAGCATATAAGAAAATGTATAAATGAGAGTTTTCCAGAGCCTGCAGTGAAACCAGTGAGTTTCAGTCTGTGGTCCACAGACTCCTGGGGTTCTGCAAATGTATGTATAAGTTAGTCTGTGAACAAATATCGTTATTATAGATCATGGGATTGCAACCTGTGTCCTGCAGATCCCTGTGAGTCCATGGATTATTCCTAAGATTTCCAAAGGGGCATCCTCACCTCCATTTAAAATGTTTTAGGGATGTGCAGATGAAAGTTAGAAAACCTCTGGTAGAAACCTGGGGGGGCTGAACACCACAGAAGACATATAAACAGCATGGGATAGTAGAGCCTATTTCATAATTATGCAATGTTTGATGGCACGGGGAGGATCCAGACTGAGATAGAATAGGTAGCCTTGAGCAGTGGATCCCAGCCTTTTCGAGCATATGGACCCCTTTTCAAGCTATTAAAATTTTACGGACGCCCCAAACAATATAGCTGTGCCTGCAGCCTGCACAGCCTTCAGCCTATGATGCTTCCTGAGTTGTGTCCCTGAGCCTGCTTGGGAAGCAACATGGGCAGAGGGACGTGCCGGCAGCCAGCACAGAGCCTCTTAGCTGAGAGGCTCCGTGCCAGCAGCCAGCATGTCCTTCAACCTGCATTCTCAAGCCACAGGAAGCAAAGCGGGTTGAAGGGGTGTGCTAGCTATGAGAGGCTCTGTCCATATATTTTAAAGTTTCTGCGGACCCCCTACGGTACCGGACCACATGTTGGGAGCCACTGTCCTAGAGCAGTAGTCAAGATGCACAGTGATTTGAATCCTGGTTTTGTATAGTTCATTGATTATGCTTGTTGTTTGGTGAGAAAATGCCATTAAAACAAACCTGGAAGTGGTCTGCAACTCCACATTTCCTTCAGAACACACAGCGTTAAAATTGCATTTTTAGTTAATGTGAACACCCGCTGGGAGTGTGCGAGGAGGGAGAAAGGGACTGCAGCGTAAGAGGGCATTTCACTGGGCTGCACATCTGTGATCTAGGAACCACTTTGAGGGGAATTTTATTTTTTGTTCGGCAGATCCATATAAAAGTAGATGGTATCTGAAATACTCTTACTGCTAGGCAGGTACATTGGTATTTACGGATAACTGATAGCTTGATGTGCTTTTGTAGCTGCAGAGAAAATCTTACTCTTATAAGGAGGCATGAGATAGGGTTGGGAATTGAAAATGCCAGGGGTGGAATCCTGGCTTGGTTGTTTCAATAGCAAAAGTTCTGTTGACTTCAGTGGGGTGACATTCAGACCCAGAATTCTACTCCCTGTTCTGCCACATGGCTTACTACCTGACTTGGGGCTAAATGCTTTCCCCTCTATGTCCGAATTCTGTAAAACGGGGTCCTATTTACTGTACCCACCTCACAAAGGAGGAGAAGTGTTTGTGAAGCATTTTGAACATGTACAATTAATGTTCATGTTCTAAGTATAATTAATCTTTTGACTGTGCTATGTAAATAAGACACCACAATGATTGTTGTTGGGATTCTTTTAATGTAGGCAATTGAAGAATTTCCCCAATGGCTAGCAATTTCTTCCTTTAAAATGTATTTAATACAGTATTGTATCCACTAGACTCAGAAGTCCACAGTAAACCTTGCGAAACCTGGAACAGAAATCTTTTTTTCTCCAATTCATTGTATCTACTGAATTGATAAAGCCACAGTATAGTTTACAAAATCTGAAGCTGATTTTTTTTAAATCTAGTTGCCTGTTATGCAATGATAAGATAAAAATACCTCCAGACATTTGACACATCTGGGTGTAACACATTTATGAACAAGATATGCTCTAAATCAGAACAAAAATAGACTAAAATGAATATATTCAAACTGCAGCAAACTTGGGCCATAAATGATTGTCACATGCATCTGATGAAGTGGATCTTTGCCCACGAAAGCTTATGCTCCAATACATCTGTTAGTCTATAAAGTGCCACAGGACTCCTTGTCACTTTTGCAGATCCAGACTAACACGGCTACCCCTCTGATACTTGGGCCATAAAGTAGTGTCTCATATATCGTTTTGTATAATTTCTCTCTTTCTCCCACAGCAAAGGGGCACCTTCACAATCCAGGCAATAGTTTAGGCTCATCAAGAACCATTTTATGGAGAGGTTCTGCAGTTGTCAGATGCATGCCCATGACAAGAATTAATATATTAACTGGTCTGCAGCACTTTTTGACAAATTGCTTACTAAATACATCAAAATTGATTGGACGTGCTGTGTTTAAATTGACAAATGGCTGCATTAGGCGAAGGAGGGAAATCCATTAATTACAGCTGCCCTCAACCATAGGAAATGTAATCATATAAATATAGATTTTGCTAAAGCAAAAATCTCCTCTTGATTGTAGTGTTGCTGGTAAGTGTACTTGCACCTCTTTGCTATGAAACCTCTCCTAGGAGGCTTTGGGGGCAGTTCTTACTAATTGACTTTTGAATAATCAAAAGATCATTTCTGTTGTGTTAAAGAAATGACGCAGTGTTTACTTATCTCATGACAGCCACTTCTGATTCCATGGGTGGGTAGATGGTGAGCGTAACCATTGAAGCTGGTACCATTTCATTCATTATTCCTTACGGGATGCTGTTGGCTTTATATGACCCTAGGTCTAGAATTCGAAGGCCTGAGGCAGGTTGCTCCACCCAAACTCTTTAACCTCCTACTTTTCCATATTGGATTGGTTCATGCTTAAGGTACTCCTGAAGCTGCTAAGAACTAGGTTTGTAAATTCTGTGAGACACACCTTACAAACATTTAGGCTCAGATTGACATCTGCCATTGACTTTGGTCAGTATAGTATTATCTTGGCTCACCTATGGCTCAGCTGTTGTGTGTATCTTGCATTTCAGTTATAGTGCTTTTCATCTAGGGATCTCAAATCTGACTTGCCTAAGTATCGACTCCAAAAGGATAGTGCTAACCCTATTTAATTGTCTGGTTAAGCTAAGAGATAACACAATCTACATAGGTAGTCTGGATTCTTTGTAGTATCCCATTTACATTTCCCTACTCAGTCAAATGCAAACTAAACACCAGCAGCAAAATTCTTCTCTGAGCAACTTTCAGAACTTTATTGCCTGTTTTACACTCCTTTTACACATTCCACTGATGACAGCAGGAATTCCACATGTGAAATATTGGTACATATTATGCAATAGAGGTTGATACTGGGAATATAAGCACAGTCTTGAAAGGCAGATTTTGCCTTCAGGGGTATGTTCTCTTCTCAACACTGAAGCCAGGTCTATACTAGACCCAGAAAGTTGGGTTAAGGTATGCAACTCCATCTATGTACAATACGTAGCTGGAGTCACCTTACCTGAAGCTGAGCTTGGCAGTGTCTCCTCAATAAACACTCCCGTCGACTTCCCTTACACCTTGCAAGAGCAGGAGTACCGAACGTTGATGGGGGCACCCTCTGAGTTTGATTTAGCGAGTCTTAACTAGACTTGCTAAATCGAATTCCAGAAGATAGATTATGACAGCGTCGATCTTCCATGGAGTAAAGACAAGGTCTGCGGCTTTGTCTACACTTAAAAGTTTAAAGCACAGCAGCTGTAGCACTTTAAAGTGAAAGTATGGCCAGGGCTCAATTACTGGCAGAGAGATTTCCCAGTGATCTATGTAAACCACCTCCACAAGGGGAGTAGCCTGGTTCACACTCATGCTTAACAGTGCTGTAACTTGCTGCACTTGGAGGCGGGGGAAGGTAAGGGGTTCATACTCCTGAGCTAGAAAACTACAGAGCTATAAGGTGCCAATGTAGATTTTGTCTAAGAAGGTGAATCGGTTTCCTGAGACGGTTTTACCCTGATACGAAATTCCTGAAATGCCATCAACTACTCAATTAGCTGATTAATCAAAATGTAACATCCCTAATGTGGAAGTGAGGCTATTCAACAACCTAGACACGTGACCGTTGTGAAACACAGACCATGGACCATCTGTTGGTCTGTCGACTTCTGGAAGAACCTTGCACTATGGGAGATCTCACCAGCTACGTCTAGACTACAAGCCTCTTTTGAAAGAAAGCATCTAGACTGCAACCACTTCTTTCGAAAAAGCGAGCTGCTTTTTCAAAAGAGAG
Source organism: Apalone spinifera (assembly GCA_030068395.1). Lineage (NCBI taxonomy): Eukaryota > Metazoa > Chordata > Testudines > Trionychidae > Apalone > Apalone spinifera. Next base: position 18,331,133 of record JANRFK010000867.1, read on the forward strand.
CACCCAGGCAGTCTAGATGCTCTCTTTCGAAAAAGCCCTGTTTGCATTCAAGAACACCTTTTTTCGAAAGAGCACTTTCGAAAAAAGGCGTTCTTCCTAGTAAAACGAGGTTTACCGCAGTCGACATAACTGCCGCATTCTTTCGATTTAATTTCGAAAGAACGCAGCGGCAGTCTAGACACAGGGCAAGTTTTTTTCAAAAAAAGGCCACTTTTTTCGAAAAAAACCTGTAGTCTAGACACACCCACCAGGTGTACAGAATGGGCCATATCATGTGCCTGACACTGGGAAAATCTATGATTGTGGCGGAAGGACATAAGAAGCAGCTGGTGTCATAGTTAACCTTTTGGTAGACACCCCATTAAACTGTTTGAAGGTAGGGGATCACAATACATCAACATTATGGTGTTTTACAAAGCCAGTCAAATGTTTATATGTACTTACCTCACTAAATATATACTTCACCTTTCCAGTTGAAGTGGAAAATTAAATATTCATGTTTTCTAGAATCGCCCTTTGATGTTCAGTTTGTGTTGGCTGAGAAACCTTGCCTTTAGCTAGTGTTGTGTTCTTTTCTTGAAATTGTACTTCATTTCTCTAGTATGAAAAATATACTGCATTCCTTAATTAAGCTGACTCGTTATAGCTACGCACTAGTTTAAAGGAAACCTTCTTTCCAAAGCTTTAGCTCTGTAAGATTCTGAATTATTCAGGAATGGTCTAAATTCTAGATTCTGAAATATTCTGCATCATTCAGAAGCAGTCTAAAACTCCTAGTCATTCTGGAATTAGTTTATAATTCCTCTGAAATCTGGAGAAGGTGGGTTTTGTAACCTACCACAGTGAGACTCCTGATCCTGATTGGCATATTTGTATTATGGGAGCAACAGGATAACAGTAATAATAACAGTGGAAATAAATATAGTATCGTCTTTTACTTTTTTTAAAAAATAAATACTTTTAACAAAATTAAAGTGATTTTAAAAGGCATCTAATTTTTGGGAATTTGTTTACACTTCTTTTTAAAACAGTAGTAGATTTTCAAAGGGCTTCTTGTTTTTACAACTATACATACTTTTAAAAATTTCCAGATTAAGCAGATCCAGACACGCTGTTCCTCAGAAAATTGATAGCTAGGTTGACTTTGGTTTGGTTTAGACCAGCTGTAGTAGTTGATAACATACTGAGCATTCTCATGATTATAACCCAGTCTCGTCCTAAGCAGTCAGATTAAAGAAAAGCCTCTGCCCACGGGTATAATACTTTGTTGTTGTTTCCTGGCTTCTATCTACTATTTATCTCTGCCACAACATTTATTTTTATCTCAGTGGTATGTAAGCATTAGTCATGATCCCGTTTCTCTCCTCCTTTTCATTTCACTTTATCTTCATCATGTCTTTTATAGGTGTCTCAGAGCCAACACCTACCACAAAGAGTAGAGATTGTAGCACAGGAGAGATGAATAACACTTTACATGCTGTTCCACAGCTCACAGACCTAATCTGCCATAATTAACATTGTCACTGTAACAAGTGGCTTCAGGGTAAGGGGAAGACAGGTTTCTCAGTTTTCCTTTATCTATTTGGAAAGGCACTTTGCATCTTGAAGTTCATCAGATTCTTTCTTTCTCTGAACATACTGGGTTCCTAAGCAATTTGGAATTGTTTTAATTATAGTTGATTATATTCTAAAGCACATTTCTCCTTTCTTTTCCTCAGATATTTTGAATTATTGCATTTTCATCCCAGTAGTGTCATAAACGTGCTGAATATGCCCGTGAATTTTTGCACGGGGGCCACTTAATGAAATTTGATACATAGTCATGGGTTGGGTCTACCTCTGGAAGGGGTGGGGTCTGGGGCGGAAGGGGTGGGGCTGAGGACTAGCCTCCCCCCAGAGTTGTCTGGCTTTGAATTAAAAACACAGCTCACAGCTCCTGGCCCCACTGCTATCACATTGCCTGGCAACTGCCCAGGGTTGCTGCAGCTATTTAAAGGGCTCGTGGCTCTGGAGGAGCCATTTAAATGGGAACTGGCTGCCTGAGCCACTGCCTGGAAATTCGGTGGCACAGGCAGCAGGATATAAATAGAAAGTGGCCAGATGCCGTCCACAGGCTGGATGAAAGTGTTAGGTGGGTCAAATCCGGCCCCTGGGCCACATCTTGCCCAGCTCTGCCCTAGGCAATTGTAGTGCTCATGAGACAAAAGTCTGTCCTGATGACTGTTTCTTAATGTAACACACAAAAGTGAATTGAGACTTTTGTCTTTTCATTTTCTCTTTGAAATACAGGAGATGGTGGGAGGGATTTGCTCTAGCACTTTCACACGTACTTTTGCTTAGTTTTATTTCACTCTGTGATAAACTCTTGATTCATGACAAAGTATTGGAAAAGGTTTTTTTTAATTATGTAAATCATGAGTTTAATTAGTGTAATAAAATTTTCAAAGAACATTTTATTTCTTCCTCATTTACCTGATTATTCTTTTACTTTGTTTTGTGCTATGAAGACATAGCCAATCATGGGTTGCTGACCAAGTAAATGATATGGATATTTGAAGAGTGTGGATGATACTAATCACAAAACGTGTAAAATAAAGCTTGGTACCCAGTCTTTTTCAGAGTTGTTATGGTTTTCATGTTTGCTTCATTAACCACAGGGGGATAAAAACTAGTGCTGTCTTATCCTCATATAACTGTTTGCATGGTAATCTAAATCAGTGTTTCTCCACCAGTGGTACGAGTACCTTCAGGGGCACTCGAGAGAACTCTGGGGGGGTATGTCAACACAACTGAAATTTGGATAAAACTGAATTTTTGTTTTAAGTTTTACAGCGCTTTATTATTTTTGTACTTTTTAAACCCAAAAATTTCATCGCCCACCTGGCTAGGATTAAGTTGTTTAAACAAATGTGTTGCAATGGTAGAAAAAAATTTTGTGTGTCTGAAAACTGTACGTACTGGGGGTACTTACAATTTTTTTTTAAAGGGGGTACTTTATAAAAAAGATTGAGAAACACTGATCTAAATCATCTCTCATAAAAAAAGGCATTAAAGTGGAAATGTTTTCTTTTGTGTGAGGGGAAATTAAATTTCCCTTATACTCTAACTTTGTGGTTCTATGGAGGTCACCTTGGTATGTGTCCTTTCAGTTGGGCATGGCACCTCAGGTCGGTCATACCTCAGTTTCTCCTCTCAGGAAGCCAATTGCTTCACTTCCTGCCTTCTTAACTTGATAATATACTGCTTGAGGCTCATTCATTATAAAACTTCACACACAATAAAGTCAAATATCAAAAGTCCCAAATGAACAAAGATTCTTCTGGCTGGGACGGTTCCTTTGCAGCCTGCCCTCTGAGTTCTGTTCCCAGTCCCCTCAGGGTGACATCTTAGTCTGATACAGAGGCAGCAGCGCAGGACGCCAGACAGGAGCCGGTCTGCACGGGTAGCTGGTTTTTAAATTCGATGCCCTCACAGACAGGCTCTGCCTGCCACCCCATGGTGCTGCCTCTGATACAGTGTGGTGTGGCAGGGGGCTCCCCAGGAGTGGGACTAGAACACACTGGCTGCTGGCTCTGCCTCCAGGGTTTATTGAATAGTTGTATAACTACTAAGATTTGAAGCCATTACAAATCTTACAATTACATGCTGTCCAACATCCCTAGTCTCAACCCTCCTCCTGTAGTTGGTGAGGTTAGATAAATGTTTCCTCACTCTTTAGGTCAGGAGTCCCAGTTTTTCTTCTGGAACGGGATACACGTTAATGAATAGGGTTGCCAGGTGTCTAGTATTGACCCGGACAGTCTGGTATTTTTGCCTCCTCTCCGGTAAAAAAAAAATTCAGAAAATACTGGACACCTACAATGTCTGGTATTTTCTGATTTTTTTTCCCTGCCAGGAGGCGAAAATAGTGGACATCTGGCAACCCTACAACACACTCAGCAACTGGGCCCAGCTTCTGCCCCCCGACCTTCCTGCAAGGGCCCCCCCCCGACACTTCGCCCCCACCCCCCGCTTACCTATTTCCGCAAGGGCATGTCTTGTGGCTGGAAGAGAAAAACAAAATGGCCGCCAGCAAAAAAAGCTTCTTCTTAAAGGGGCGATGCTGATTTTTTATTTTTTTATTTTTTTTACTCAACAACTTTGGTCTCCCCCTTTTTTTTTCTCAACAGAATTTTTCCCCCCCTTTTTTCGGGAGGAGGGGTGTTCGGTATTTTTAGTTAAACCATCTGGCAACTCTATTAATGAAATAGTCACTCTGCCTCTCCTGATGGCAAGAGACCCCCTTCTGGAGATGGGTAATGGGCAGTGTTCCCTCTACGCTGCGCAGCAGCACCACCTCAGTAGTGATTAATCTGCCCTCCTGCCCAGTCAGACGCTGAGGGCTCCATGCAGGGGAGCTGACTGACTGGGTGGGGCTGATTAATCACCCACGGAGTGGTGCTTCCGCACAGCTTAGAGGGAACACTGTTAGGTGGGACCATTATTATCCCTCTCCTTATACCAGGAGTCTCCAGCTCTCCTTCCGGAGCTAAGCCGCCATTTAGCCACTGGAGGGCCTTAGCCAAATTTTTCCTCAGTTGGCCCTTTTTTCCCTAATTAGTCCTCAGAGGCTCAGGGTGCAGCAGGCCCATCTTCCCCTGCTGGTGTCTGCACTGCTATGTGAGGGGGAATCCACTTTTATGCTAGTCCTCTTGTCGCTGCGCATTCCTGATTGGCTAGTTGCTAGGAGGAAAGGAGAACTTTGCCCCCATTCTCTCTGCTAGGCAACTTCCTTAAAGAAACAGTAATTGGATTTTTCGTCAAACATTTCTTACTCTTGGAACTATTTCCTCTCTTCCAGATCTCTCTCTGTGTGTACAAGAGGATCTTTCAAAGTCTTAAAGGACTATGTGGCGTGGTGGGGTAGGCTGACCACTAGACATTACTGCCCGTAAGGGGCAGGCTACCCTATGACAAATCTGCTTTTCTGTTTTACTGCTCAGAGCAAAATGAAGTGGTAGAAAGAAGGAAAATCCAATAGGTCTGAACAGGAACAGTAGCAACAGGGTAAGTGTCACTTCATAGAAGTTGTCTTATGTGGAAGTGAAACTCTTCAAATGCAGAATGTATAAGTGAGTTTAGCCCTTGATCAACCTTTATGAAATAATCCAGTAAAAGCGGACAAAAATGCACTAAATTCAGCTTACATTCTCAAAGTGCATAGAGTCACTGGGGCAGTATATACATGCATGGATGTGGTAAATAATTCCCCATCTCTATCCCCCTCTCAAATGCTAAATGCTGGAAACAGCACCGTGTATAAGAATTAAAATCTTTCAGATGTGTACAAACAACAATAATGAACAAGGGCACATGCTGAAACATTTCTTTGCTGTTCTTATATGGTCATCTGGAACTTCTTAGAGTGGAGTCCATCAACACTGAGGGGTCAGTTTTCAAAGCGGTGTACAGGGATTTAGCCGCGCGACTCCTATTGACGTTAATGGGAGTCAAACGGGTAAATCCCTCCGCACCGCTTTGAAAATTTACTATTAAGCCTCTTGACTTCTCACTACATACTTTGATTGTAACACTAATCCATGGTTAACATAATTTTCCCGACAATAATGTCAAACATACTTTTGAAGTCAGTGAATTATAGAAATAGTTACCTCTTCCATAATTCTTTAAAGATGGCCATCAGATGGATTTCACAGTTGGTCTTTGCAGCTGAAATTATTTTTTAATACAGAAAAGAAGGTATTTGTTGCTCATTGATAGAGAATTGATAGTCTGCTGCACACCCTAAGTATACAAAATTTTAGCTCCACTCCAGTGCAACATTAATGCATAGTAAGTTGTACAGTACGTTCTGACCGTGCCAGAAAGTGTTTCACCTCCTTTTGCAAGAATTTAGAAAAGAAACTAGATTCAAGCACAGTGAAAATTACCTATCTTGTAACAAAATTGAGAGAAACATTGAAGCCTGATTACAGATTGTTACTTGGGGGGGGGGAGGAATTATAAGGAAAAGGTAGCTAAGGCTGAAGTCTACCAGACCTATGGAATTTAAAGAGCTATAACAAATATATAAATAATCATCAAAGCTCCTGAGAACTTCAGCTTCTACTTAGCCTTTCCCTTTAGATTATAAATTGTGTGGTATGGGGATCAAGTCTTTTATGTCTGTTAAGCACCTAGTAAACTTTTGTTTTTATATACATCTTACTGTATATTTTAGAAGTATGCATCTGTCTGTCTGTGCATCCAATTGTTCAAGAACTCCTCCTAAATGGTAAGAGCTAGGGCCACCAAATTTGGTAGGCAGCTTCCTCTTTTTCATAACTTAAAACAAGATCAGAGTTTGATTGTGCTAGGATAAGGGGATGAGCATGGAATGTGATTGTTTCGTATCAAATAGAAAGAGAGGGGTGAGATAGCAGGGTCAGTTATACCCTCAAATAACCACTGGGGGGCAGCAAGTGCCCCAGTGAGCAGCTGCTGGCCACCCTGCTCTGCCTGGACGAAAAGCTGCCAGCCACTGTGCAGTCCCCCCTGCCTTGGGTTGGGCTGGTCTTCCACCCCAGGCTGCCTGCCTGCCCTCCCCTCCCCTATCCCAGGCCACCTGCATGGCCTTCTGCTGTCCCCAGGTCACCCGCAGGGAGAAGCCAGTGGGTGGGGTGCATGCCCACCCTAGACTGGCCCCAGGAGCTCCTGTAAGTCTTCTAGTAATGAATAAAATATTTTTATAAGTCAAAGAATGTGGCACACTAAATTTGTGTTGCTGAACTTCAGGGTCAGAGAATTTCTTTACATAATTGTATTATCATTGTGCATAAAACAATCAGGTTCATAACATGGAAAATTTTGTTTGCAACTGGGGGTGAGATTTTCATCAAGAAAAAAAGAAAGGAGATACTCGGGATTGCTTGAAATGCTTTTTTAAATAAGTCTGCTGCTGAAAACTCAGAAACGGAGCTTTTGTTCTGTTACAGGGAAACTTAGTTGTCCTAATTTTTATGTCTATAATCAATTAACATACAGATTGTACCATATATTTAAAATTTCAAAGATAGTTTTTTCCAAAAGGGGAAGGCAAATCCTTGTTTTACTGTATGACCATATCAGTTAGAGAGCTAACAATCATAGTTATGTGATGGAAGACAGAATTAGGGGAACATGCATTTACCATAATGATGCTACAAAGCGTGATCAAGAGCTATAAGAATTCAACTGTGAGACAAACTTGCATTATTAAACTCTGGGGAGCATGGAGCCTCATGCATAAACGTAACTTTTGCAGGGGAGAGATGTTGAATTCAAGGAAAAGTTGCATCAGGGAGACCAGTATAAGAACTGGTATATTGACTCTTGATTTCTATGCATTGTCCATTACTTGATGTCATTAATGCTGTTAGTATCAACAGTAAAATAGTGATGTAGTTGACCTGAAGTGTGTAACTGAACCTTAAAAGAAATTGTACGCATGAAGAATCGATTGAGGAGTTTTAGATTTGTCCACTTCTCTTCCTGCTGCTGTCCCTTCTAAACTGAAACTGAAAAGCAAACACTAAAATCAGATGTTTTCCCCACATATTGTTATCAGTAGTGTTTGTGTGACGGTGCGTCGGGGAGCCCCCCACCCCTGCAGCCCCGTCTGCAGCAAGATGTGACTCCGCCAGCCAGTAGAATATGGAGGGTTTATTGCTTCTCCAGGATATATCACAGCATAGGCGCAATGTGGGTCAGGGGCAGGCAGTCTTGGACCCCTTGGGGCAGGGGTATACAGGCCCCTGAATCCCCAGCACTCGGCTTAGTTTGTTCTTTTCATGTTTTCCCAACCAAGACTCAAAGGAAAATCCCCAGCAACTGGTCCCTGAGCCCCCTAGCAGCTCCGTCTCCTCCATTGTCCTGCTCCCAGACCCAAGGTGAATCTTTTGTCACCTGGACTCCAGTAGGTGAGACTCTGACATACTTCCATAGTAAGTCATGCCTGGCCTTTCCCCCCTCATGCAGAGAAACCTGCAGGGGGGGGGACTGAGGTACACCCTTACACACACTCTCTCACACAACAGCACCCCCGACTACGTCACAGTTTTTTCATGAAACAAGAGTAGATTTATGCCTTTTGGAGATTAGTTATGAGTAAATTTTTCATGTCTTAGCTGGACTTTAGAATCTGTTGTAATTAATTTAAAATTGCAAATTGTTTGAGTGCAAGTGAAATAGGGAAGGCTTGTATGTGGCTTTTTTCCTTCAAACCTCTTTGTGTGAAGTTAATTTGGATGTACTTTATCTGGACATTTTTCTTGCACTAGCAGTTGCACGTACAAATGATAGCATGTATAATGGCTACTTCCCCACTGTGCCGTAAAATAACATTACTTCAGTATTTGCAGTAGACTTAACCCTGTAGCGAGTATCTAAGAGGTACGGTAAATTAAATATGTAGGGCTTTTTAAAAGTTACCTAAGAGCAACAGTTGTTTGTGTTAAGCACATGTGCAGCACTCGACTGTGTTGAATGAACTATACATATTGTGGGTCACCGTATTTGGGGAGAGCCTCCTAAATGGGCTCTAGTTCTCCTGGTCAGGTGGATGGGGAATGGGTCAGCTGAATGGAAGAGTAGGAAGTAATCTAAAGTAATGCCAGGTCTACAGTAAAGGGGAAGGTTGTATCAAGATAAGGAACTCCAAATGCTCCCGTCAGCTTCCCTTACTCCTCGCAGGAGCGGGAGTACCAGCTGATGACGGGGCACCCTCTGAGTTCAATTTAGCGGGTCTAATAGACCCGCTAAATCGAACTCCAGAAGATCAATCACGGCAGCATTATCTTCTGCAGAGGGAAGATAGGGAAGTAATCTACACCAGGTATAGACTGGGTACCAGTTGCTTACTTCTGGAGCAAGGGGAAAACCAGGGACCATAATGTGACTCCAAATCATGGTATGGTCGTTCGTCTGCTCCTGAAGCAAAATCTGTCTCTATGGCAGTGGAAAGGGTTTTAAAGAGTAACCACTGTACATGTGCAAACACATGCGTTCTTGATTTGAACTCAAGTGTGTTTTAGAGAGGCAAGGTCAGTCATTTATATGCACGAGGGCTTGTGTCCAGATGAAAGCCATCTGTGCAAAATTTGGCCCCACATGTTTACTGACTACAAACTTTCCAATTTTCACTATGCACGTTACAATAACTTGTACCAGAGTACACAAACTAAACTTCAATCTGATCTGAAATTTGAAATATTTCGAACCCAAGATTAATGGCACTTCTTTGTTAAAGGATCTGGAGTAATGGCAACCAAAAGTTAAGATGATATGGTTCAGATATAGTATGTTTTATTGGTTTTCATAGAAAACAAAGCTGGGGTGATATCTGTGCAAAATAATGAAATGCCCTTTTCACAATTCTGTATGGTTTGTGAATGTTCTCTTAGGAAAGAATAATGTGAATAGGTACAAGGTGTGAGTTACAGTTAGAAAGCTTAATAACTGAACATCCTCTTGTGTATAGGATCAAGGTTCAGGAAAGACCCTTGACTGGTTAACACAGACCATGAGCAAAATGTGCTCTTTTATATCTGATATTGGTGCAGCTAAGTCCCAAAGGAACTCAAAAAGCCATGTTATTACAGCACAGCATTAGCTGTGCTATTGTTAGTGCTGTATCATGCTTCTCATTAACCCAGCTTTTTATAAGATTGCAACTTCAATACAAAAATCCCCTCTGGGCGCAAATTGTTGTAAACTTTCCCTTGGACTTAAATTACCCTTATCTTGGAATTGTGTTTTTTTGTAAACAGTGTGATGCACAGATGCACAAACAATGGGTTTTATGTTTGTAAAACTTGTGCAGTCCTGCAATTCAAAGCCATTTGTTAAAATAAAAGCATTATCGGTGATGAGGAATTAAAAAAAAAAAGCAACAAAAGAGACCTGCTTTGTTAATATCAGATCTCACAAGGTGTTATGTGCCTTCACCTTTCTCTGAGGTCAGTAGGAGTTGAATACACAGTACACCTCATGGGATCAGGCCTGCTGTTAGTGTATGCTGTTATCAAACCCAATGTTTTTTTAAGTGGCCACTTTAATTATACGTTTGACATATAAATGCTGTTTTATGTAATAACAAAAAATTAGGGAAGTTTGATCACAGTCACGGTTTTGTCACTGCTGTCTTTCTGAAGAACATTGAGTCGAAATATTTTCATTGAATCCATCATGCTGTCATGTAAGCTCTTTTAATGCTACATTCTGAGGGTTTACATTGTTCTCCGTCCCATGCAAATCTGCCAGTCCTCAGAAAAAGCCAGCCTACTGTAGGAGCAAAACTGTGTGTTCTTAAGTTTGAACATTCTTTTTCCTTTCCAAAATACATGCTTCTTAAGACCCAAATAAAATACACGCTCAGTTTTCCATAAGAGTCTTTTAAGCAGACTTATATGATGACATAGCTGTGTTGCTGCTGCCGGCGAAAGCAACATTTTTGCTGTTAGTCACTGAATAGCAGTTTCCCTGATCTTGACAGCTCGAGCAGTTACCCCTGGGAAGGAGGGGGAAAAACAGTCCATAAAGTTCCCATTGGTTTGAAAGCAGAAACATCTGCTGGAGTTATGAACAGTGTGTTAGCCGCGTTCCATAACAGGAAAGTCTGCAGTTGATCAGCTGTACCCTCAAAACAGGCATTACTGCAGTCAGTAGAATTTATTGCAGAGAACGTTTAGGAGATATGACAAAGATTAGGGCAAGAGCAAAATGTGTAAAAATATGTTTCTCTTTCGTTGGCTGAATAACTAAGGAATTATTTGCCACTATTCGGGGGTGAGTCGTGTAGCACTTGCAATCTACAAAAGACGTCTTAATTTATTCATATTAAATGTGGCAGGAGAGCGCTAGAAATTAAATTGAAATTAGAAATTAAAATTAAATTGGGTGGGAGAGAGTTAGAATCATCCTCAAGTTGTTGAGATCCACCACTGTGAAAATGACATGCGAATACAGATTTAGCGTAGTATCCTGAAATTGCACACTGCTTAAATGAGGTCTTTAATTACCTCCTGACTAGTATATTGACGTCAGTGAATGTGGCAGATGTGTAGCACCTCATGGAAGAATCTCAGCACCTTGCAAAACGAGGCCCATGAAGAGTACAACACAATAGGCCCTGCCCTGGATTCATTTGTTCTGTTCCAGCTTTCAGAATGAAGACACATGCTGTTAGGAGGGTGTCGGAAGACAGGCACTTAAAACTGGATTGAAAGCACTTTATTTCGCGTGGTATATAGATTTATGAATACCCTGCGCTGTTTATGTTCCAGAGGCGCCGCTCTCTGTTTATGGTTACAGTTGTGTCTGCTTTGCCATTATAAACCCCTGTTATTAGGGGTTTACAGCACGGTTGTAAAATTCTGCAATGGTCAGAAGCCTGGCATATAAATGTCAGCCCTTAAGCAATATTTTTAAATCATTTTTTTAAATGGTAATTTTTAGATTATACAGATATAAAAATATGAGTTAGCTTTAATTCAGGTGGGTCAGTGGGTCTTGACATAAGTGGAAAGCCCTTTTGTGTTACCAAAGTAAAAATATTTTTCAGTCACCTAAACTTTTGTCTTTCCATAATTTGCTTTTTAGGGTGCCTTCTGCTCCCCTCCCCCACTGTGGGGACAGTTAACCTGGTGTAAACTCCGGTGTCCTCACTTTCAGGGCACTGTTCACAAACAGGCTCAGGAGAGTGAAAGGTTTCCCATTCTATTATTCGATGCCCTGGCATTTTGCTCCTTTAAATGTTCTGATCCTTCCTCCTCAGGTAGAACGTTGTGGTTGCAGAATAAGGCTACTGTGGCGAGGAGGTGCAGAGACTCACAGAACAGCGATCATGAGATGATGTCGATCCTTGCAGTAGCCATCCCTGTGAAGGATGAGGCACCCCCGCCACTCCTTTTTGGGGCAGGAAACTGTAAATGATTTTCTCTGGAATTATAGGTAGAAAAATGTTAATGTTGATGGCTGTAGTAAGATGAAGGCCTAAAACATAAGCCCATGCAGCACTGGCCTGGCCTGAGGAGCTGAGGTCTAGCTAACAATGGACAAAAACATGGCTAAGATAAAGCAAAGCTAAGCGGTGAGCAAGAGGCAGGCCCCAGCTCACAGAACTTGGCACAAACAGGGCTGAGAGTGCAAAACACTAATTGGTAATAGGCCCAGGTGCAGAACAATAATTGGTACTGGTCATAAGTGGAAAGCACAGAATATCACTAGCTCATTAAAAAAGACCTTGGTACCCACTCCTCACAGATACAGACCCAGGTTCAAGAAGAGATCTAAAATGACAGCATGATGGATAAAGATGATCTACTCAAACCACGAGGTACAGGATGATGGGTGGTATCTAAGTAGCATCAGAGGGTGGCAACCTGACAATGTCAGTAGTGAGGTGTGATTTGTTTGTATCTGTATATAAAATGGTGTCTTGGGGGGGACAGTCTTTGTATGACTGGGGGCAGTGGAAATTTCCCACTGATTGAGGAGTCATTCCATTGTGGCAAGTACATGTGCGTAGTGGTTCAGTAGAGTCTACTGACAACAGTGACTGTACTTCACTTAACAATAAACCTGGCCTGGTACCTTTGAGCCTTATCTGGTTTGTGGTCTTTGGGGGTCCTCTTGGGGTCTACTGTGGTAATTGGGCCCACATCATTGAGCACACACGCAAGCAGGCTTCTGGTCATCATCTTCGATGGAGCCAGAGACCTGTGAGGACACCACGGCAGTAAATCCACCTAACTATATTGATGTGAAAAGTTCTCTAATTCTGCAAGACTCAAGTGGCCTCAGTGTGAAGAGGTGGAGCAGTTACATTCTTTTTATAGTGGCCTGTGTGTGTGTGCGCACACTGCTAAATTGTACTCTTATTCCAGTCTTTGGGTTGACAGAGGGACAAAACTCTGTGATAATGTAAGATCCCATGACACTTCTCAGAAGAGATACAGTGTTAATTCCAGTGACGTAGCCAAATTCCAGCTGAGGAGCTTTGCCTACCTAACTTCCTGCCATCGTTTCAACTCTATACAGCATTCTTTACAGAACGTGACACAGACTCTTTGCACGTTGTGAATCAGTTGTCACAGAAGTTGTATTTATTGGCAGATGAAGACGTTTCTGTATGTAGCTAATTTATCAGTTTAAGGGGCAAACTCTACTCTCCCTTACATTCATGCAGTCTAAGTGGGTGCAGTCTTGCCAGCTGTAGATGTCTATACAGGACTGCTTTTTGCAATAGCCTTCCATCAGAACAGTGATAACAAAATGGTCCGCCAATGGTTTTCCTGGAAGAGAGTCAACAAGGAAGATCACATCTAAGGAAGTGGCATCAAATGAGCAAAAGAAGCAAAGACGTGTCTTTTTAAGTCCTTTTAAAATCTTTATGAGCCTAGCCCTGGAGAAACTCATGTACACAAAGAACTATTGATTAATGTCCCATTGGCATAGCAGCTGTTGGTATGAGTGAAGCTACTCAGGTATGCGAGTGTTTTTCAGGATCAAGTCTTAATTTTGTATGTGGTTGTTAGATGCTACAGGGTTGGATGTGTTAGGAAACTACCTGCAGGCTGTGCAGGGTGGGGAGGCAACTGGAGAGGGCGCTGGCAAGGGAGTGCTGCCCCTACACCTGGGAGGAGTTGCTGCTGGAGCAGCGCCACCCTCGCCAAGATGGGTCTCCCTGATAAGCCCTCTCCTCACCTCGCAGCCCACGGTCCTGGATCCTTCACCTCCCGCCTGCCTTGACTCTGCACCCCCTTCCCCTGCCCTGAGCCCCCCAAACCTCCCAACCCTAAGCCACTCTCCCTCTGCCCTAGGCCCGGCCTTTGGGCAAGGTGAGCGAGGCAGTTGCCTTGAGCCCTGCATATTCAGGGCTCACGCTGCCCAGCTCCTGGCCCCACCCACCCAGCCGCTCACTCGCTGCCCTGACTGGGGGCCGTGCAGCCCAGCCAACCACAGCGTTCTGCCTTGGGCCCCACAAACTCTTTGGCTGGGCCTGCCCTGCCCCCCCTCACTCCGAAACTTTCCCGCCAGCCTTCATTTTCGAAAAAATACAAACATTGAAATAAAGTGTGTACATTTTTCATTTATTTTTAAAAAAAATCCTTCAGTTACAGACCTGCATAATGCCAGGCACATCTGCTAGTTCGACATATAAAGCATTAGCTGTTTGCACAGAAGCAAAAGGAACTTTGCTGAATAAGAAAAATGAAACGTTTAAGGGGGCGTGGTCTGTGCTGTGCTTTTTTTATGATCAGTCAGTCATCTGTAGATGTTTGTAATAACCAAGGTGTCACGTGTTTCATGAATAGATTGCATTATAAAATAAAGTAATTTTATAAGACAGCTGCTGCTATGTAAATCATCCACTCCCACCTGATTAAAAAGAAGCCAATTCTGTTGCCAAGTCAGCGTCAAGCAAAGTGCATTGCAGCCAAGATGAGATGATCATATTTCTTCCTGAAGCCAGGGAGGAAAACTAAGTATTCCAGGTTGGTAGGCATGCCAGGTCCTCAGGATAGGTTTTGTCACTGGAGCTTAACGTAGTTCAACTTCTCTTAAAAGTGGACCATTTGGAAAGTCGGTGCAGCAGGATTGTATCATTGACCGTGGCATTTCTCATTGTAACTCCCTCCAGACACATGGGAAGGGCTGTCATCTTCATTAAAGCTATTTTGGATGCTTGTGTCGAGCTCCAGGCTGCAAGTTCGGTTGTCCTAGTGTCCGCATAGGAATAAATAACACGAATGTGTCTAAGTTTTCAGAAGAGGAACGTCTTTACAATTTATACCGTCTGTATTCAGACTGATCAGGGTTGTCATTTATGGGGCCCTACGTAATTCTATTAAACTGGTGCTTCTCTGTCCAATGGCAGCCAAGGCGTTGGGATGATTTTTTTAGAGATGTGATTTTATAATCTTCAGCAAGACACAAATGAAATATTTTTAAAGCAGATTTTAAACTAAGGGCCCTGTCGACTAACAGTAAATTCAGAAACTGTCAGGATAGACCTGGGGTTGGCAAAGGCCTGTTAAATGGCTTCATTACTGCTTGAATGGCTCTTTCTCAGGTTCAGTGTCTGCTAATAGGTCTGGAAGGAAGTTTTTTTTTCACTTTTAAGTTAACTAGATCCCCTCCTGAGGAAGTGAAGCCACATAACAGGGATAGGAAGAGGCAGGTGAGTGGACATTAAGACCCAGGGGTGCCCCAGATTTTTGAATGCCGTATGCAGTTGTGTACTCTGTATATGGGTAAGGACAGCCCTGGGACTGATCAGAACTGTGTGTATGTTGTCATACTAACATATATGTGAAACAACATTTTTTAAAAAATCAGATTGAAAAATCTAACTTCTTCTATCTTCTTTCTTTGCATAGTGGTTCCACCTGGGAGTCCTGGACCTATCACACGACATGAGTCGTACGACAGCTTAGCATCTGACCACAGTGGTCAAGATGATGAAGAATGGCTTTCCCAGGTATGGGGTTTGGATTTTGGGGGGCTTGCGGTCGGTTCTGTTCTATGTCCAGTTCTGAAGAGAAACTCATCCTATCTGGCAGAAGTGAATTCCAGCTTTATGTTAAAAAATAAACCTGCTAAAGACCACTGTATAGCAACAGAACATGTGTAAACCTCATTGCAATCTTGACCTAAGTGGAATCAGTTTGGTAGTCTTAGTGAATTCCTACTGGATAGGTGTTCATGTTTTGACAAGCATCAATAAAGCTCCAGTCCTGTTGGCCCTGATTACATTTTTGGCAATCTCAAAAGCCCTGTGTGGATACAAAATTCATATCCGCGTCTGCAAAAAAGATCCACGCATCATTTTTGCACATGCGGAAAACAATTTTGTATCCATGCAGGGCTCTAAAGATCCACTGATGCAGATACCTGTGGATATAAAGTGGATAGCCGCAAATTTGCAAGGTTCTAGATACAAAATTGATACCTGCATCTGAAGCTGCAAAAATGTGCCGTGGATATCCATATCCATGGATCCGGATATCTGTGGATATGAGGAGGATATCCATGGATTTGCAGGGCTTCAGCAGTCTCTGCATGGTTCCCCCCAGATAACAATTATTGACACTGGGGATGGACTGAATTGGTTGTGGAGAATTTTCTGCCTTTGACAGCCCTGCAGAAATTGTCCCTTTTGGTCAAGGTTAAACAATGTAGGGAAGACTGCTCTGTGATGAACCTATGCAATACTCATTCTATCCTTACTTAAGGCTGGAAGGTTAGTTGACTTCTTAATCCATCTCTCTTGCTCTCTCTCTCTCTGAGAGTCAGTCACCACCTTTCTCCAGTGCTAAATCTGTTCTACTACAGGTTGAACCTCTCTGGTCAGGCACTCTCTGGTCTGGCAACATCAGTGGTCTGGCATGATTTTAGTTAGCCAGATGTCCACTTATGGGTGTGACCAAGTTTCCCATGATCCCATAGTTTGTTTACAGCTACCAGTCCTGGCTCTGTGTTCTGTTATTTAGCTTTAATTTACCCTAAATGTCTTCTAAGAGCCCAGTACTCAGTTGAAGTGTTGGTAACGCTTCTAGACAATAATGACCCCCTGTGATTCGGCAAATTCTCTGGTTCGGCGCCAGTCAGATCCCGAGGATGCTGTACTAGATAGGTTCAAGTAGTATTGTTGAATACAAATAAATGCATGTAAAATGTAAATTTTCAAAAGTAGTTGCCCCTTAACTTAGCTACTGACTTCTGAGTTAATGTTTCCATCTGTAACAGTAGAGGACACCTGCAGGAGTGAATCTTTCTGTTGTTTTCAGCCGTTTAAGAGGAAAATCAGATCTTTAAACTCAGGATTTGGCTGATAAGTGGAGGCAGACCCAATTTTCAATTAATTTGATGTAAACTATAAATGTATTTTTAATTTTGGAATACATTTTATACAATTAGAATCATAAACATTTAAAACAAATTTAAGAGAACAGAGCAGAGAAATTTGTTTGCAAAACTTTTCTAGGTCATCTTTAAGTCAGCATACAGGAAAATAAAGATTGAAGAATGTGATGCAGTATCTTTATAATTTTTATAATTCTGTTGTTGTTAATTCATTGTCTAATGGCTGTTATAGAATGTCTTAATTTAGGACTGGAAGGTTAGTTCGCTGTAGTACTTTATGGTGGTCTTTATATGAATGAACTATTTTGCATATTAGGCCAAGCCATTAAGTTTTTACTCTGGGAATATTCTCATTACATTAAGTAGGTAGTTTCCCTTAGTAAGAACAAGGTAAGGATTTAGACTGGCCTTTGATGTTTCTTTTTGTAAGGGTTGAAAATGATGAAAAATAACTTAATTACCAAATCAGTTATTCAGCATTTTCGGAATGTATCCTGACGGAGAGCCTGAATTTTCTTCAAGGCACATCTTCACTTGCTGCTACAGAGTCTGATTTAGCGGGTCTGGTATAGACCTGTAAATTGAATGCTGAGGGTAGCTCCAGCTGGCATCTGTACTCCTGGCAGTCATGAGGAGTAAGGGAAGCCAACAGGAGTCTCCCATAGTGCGGATGGCACCAAGCTCAGCTTAAGGTAAGCCGACTCTAGCTACGAAGAGTACATAGCTGGAGATGCATACCTTAAGCCAATCTTCCAGATCTAGTGTAGACCTGGTCTCAGTTTGGATATATTACTATGTAGATGTCGTATTTTTACTGCTTATTTGAAGCTTTCATATTTTAGTTTGGCAAGATGTCAGATATATCGTATGGCCTCAGGGATATGTTGAGGGTCTTCTACACCCAGTGACTTTTAGATTATATCTAGCTTATTCCTCAAATAAGTTTGCAACCCTGCAATAGGTCTACCCAGGTATGTCTCATAGAGCCTCCATGACTACCGGGATCTAATTATATTTGCAGGGATCTAATTACAAAACCATAACGTTAAAATATTTTTTTCGGTTTCACTTTGGTATATCAGATATGGAGAAGCTGTCTTCAACTCGTCACAGCATAAAGACAAAGGATCTTGCCACTCATGTTAATGGGACCAAGATTTCACCTAACGTCTTTCATAGTTTTCCAAATACTGTAATGACAGTGCAAATGTTACATCATAATCTGCATTCTGATGTCATTTAGTTACTTTATAACTGTGCTTATGTTGGGTTAATCTTCAGTGTAGCAGTTGGCTCTCAGAGCAAGAATGAAATGGACATATGTCCTGTAGGATTGTGTGTTGCTAACACAAAGATGATTCAAAGTAGTAATAGGAGCACAGCGCTACACAAGTCTTGCCATCAATCATGGTGAGCAACCTGTGGCCCAAGGGCCACATGCAGCCCATTGGGGTTCTATGTGCGGCCCACAAGACACTTTGTTTACTGTTGCCCACACGCAGGGTGGCCAGATTCCACTGGTTTCCATCCACAAAGCTTTTTTTCCTGTTGGTATTACTAAAGTGACACACACTTAAATCAAGGCCACATGAACTGAGGTGTGTGCTGATGGCACATGTTGATGGCAAGAGCCGGGCTCTCATTCTGTATCCAATCAAAGCACTGCTACAGTTCAGTCAGCACACCCTGCAAATTCTAGGTACGTAAGCACAGGTAGCAAAGCTATCGTCTCCTGGGAGACCGTCCTGCTTATGACCGTCTTGCGACCTGCTGTGACGGAGGGCCACTCATGCTGCCCACACACTAGCTTCGGTTGCTTATCGCTATCATAAATACTCTGTAATAGAGCAGCAAGTATATTTTATGGGAACATTTTCCTAAATGAGGTCTCTTCGTACATAAAAAGAGGAACCAGGAAGTGCTCTAGGAAAGCTTAGTTTTTACTAAATGAAAAGGGAGATGATATCTCTTGTGAACATGAAGCTCCTAGCTTTTACTAAGCAAGCCACTTTAGATTAAGCCCAAAGAGCATGTATGTTTTTCAAAATTAAAGTGTTGTTATCAACAGTAACAGCATGCAGTGAAAAAACACTGCCCTTCACTTCAACTTTTCAATTAGAACAGTGGGTAATGTGTGCTGTCAGTGTGAAGTAGATACAATATGTTTGTCCTGCACACAACAGGAGAGTGAATAAGAACATCTGGCCATAGCCTCGGTAAAATTTCAAAGGCATCTGTTTACCTCTCGGCTCTGTGACACTGATGGTTTCAAGCTTAAAATATACAGAATCCTTTATCTGTGGCCTAATTTACATGGCTGTATAAAAGCTACTCAAATTATAAACCTCTACTGCCGATCTGAGTTACCCCAAGATAAATGGAAATATGGAGGTAGTAGTACACAGACTATGCGTTTGTCCTCCAAGGCTTGCAAATAATGGCCTTAGAACAATATTTTTCTAAGCCTTTAAAATTACCTTGTATAAAAATCAGAAATCACCCAAGGCACTGAAATTTGATAATAGTTAAAAAACAACCTGTAAGGTGCTACGCAAAAAGGCACATCTATATGTAACAAAACTACTGAAATAAATACAGCTGTCTTCAGTACACTGTATTCTGTTTGTTTGTGGGGTTATTTATTGTTTGAATAGCCTACTAAACTCCTACAATTTTCCATTTGATTTTGTGGTTTGGAAAATACCTGCTCCCTAAAGTTTAAAAATCAGAACTTGAACAGGAAAATAAAATATTAATGACTCAGACTGCCCATGGACTAGTCTCTCATTAATGGTAAGTACCCTTGAGTTAAAGGAAGAAATGCATTTAAAATTATTTGCCGTCATCAGAAACTTGCATATTCTGCATTTACTTTCTATACTGTCTTCCCCCATTCTAAAGTATGTATGGAAATACGGGGCTTCAGGTTATGTATATGGGCACTAGGACATGGACAATAAACCCTTTTGCTTTTGTTTAAATTGTAAGACTGTCAGCTGAATGCATAGATGTTAAACATTTTGCTGTCTTGCCAAAGTAAGTGTGTTGTATATATGTGATGTATGTATGGCTGGAGCTGTATGATCTATTACAAATGATGTTGCTTTTCAGCAAGATGGTCTTTGCCAGCAGTAGCTTCTGAAATGTCAGCAGTAATTATCAGCTTCATTTTGAAATACAATTCACACTTCATACATGTGATGACAAGGTGTTCCGTCTAGTGATTACTTTCAGAATGATGCTTTGAACAAAATTGTAACAGCTTGCTCTTAAAGAGAGGTCTCCTTCACCTGGTCAGGTTTAAAGCTGTCGACCACTATGTATGGAGGACGATTTTCAGTTGCTTCACTTAGTTCAGTCTTTGCCCAACTAAATCATGTTCTTTTGTTGTTGCCACCAAAAATTCAAAATTGTTAGTTTTGTAGCCATGGAATTCATTTCGCAATGGTGGGAACAAGGTGCAAACTGAGTCATATGAAATAACAGTTATGGTGAATGTGG
>JANRFK010000867.1:18365425-18376663 GCA_030068395.1 Apalone spinifera
TTCTAGGTGATTTTTGACTTGTTCTTTTTTTATTTTACCTTCTAAAACTACTCTACCCCCTTCCCACCAGCATTCACTATGTTAGGCATTCCTACAGACCTCTCAGTGAAGACCGAAACAAAGAAGTCATAGAGTATTATAATACATGTGTAACTTCTTTGATTGTTGTGTTTAACAGTTGTTAGACCTGGGAGCGTGTGTACAGCAGAGGAATTTCAGACATATTTACCTATGCAGTTGATCATCTTCTCTGTGCCCCATATCTTGTCATATTTACCAGTTAGATTCATGCTTCACTCCACATACCTGGAAAGGGCTCAAACGTTTTTCCATGGCTTTATTATATTAAAAGAGTGATATTGATTAAGACAGATCATCAGTTAAACTGGCAAAGGTTTTCAGAAAGCAGGTTTTGTAGGTTTGGGTTTTTCATTTTTCCAGTAGCTTGAAATAATTTTAAATATCATAATACATTGATCTCTCTTTTCACAAAACAGGCACAATCATAGCATTAATAACTGATTTCCAGATTAGTGGAAATAAGTAAAGAATTCTGAAGATAATACCTTAAACAGAGTTGAGCAAAGCCAGGGGGATTGGATTCACAGAAACTAAGTGAACTTTTTCCCTCTTTCAGTTAAGATTGTTTTGCTCCCCAGAATATAGATCAAAACTCCATTGGAACTGAGCCTGGTTTCTGGATGGAAGCAGAAGAAATCAATGTCAGTTCTTTTTCTAGTTGAACCAGAGCTTTAGGTTCCAGTTAACTGACAAGTCTGCGTACCTTTCTGCGTATGTCCCAATTTGAGGCTTGGTTTCAGAAAATTAGCACTGATAAATAAAATGATGGTGAGATGTTGAGTCAAATTATTATTTTTCTTTTTTTTCCTTCAGGATTTTAGGAAAAGTCAAGGGTGATCTCAGTGAAGAGTCACAGGATTAGGGTTTTTTTTTAAGTCAAAGCACCACAAAAAAGTTTGATTTGTCTATTTTTAATGTCAATAAGAAGACCATGCTGTGATAATAGTGAATGGCTTTGGACATAGGAGATCCTCACAGTAACCAAGCCGTGTAAACTCAATCTGGCTCTCAAATTAAAAAAAAAAAAAAGCGCAAAACATTTTCTCTGGTAAGAGAGGCTGAGAAGCTTGTGATTTCTTATCAAGTTTCTCATTTCATCTCTGCTGGGATAGCCCTTTGTGTAGCTACAGTGTTATTGCTGGACTCTTGCTCTCTATTAGCTGCCCTCGTGCTCCAGTGATAAGGCTGTCAATGGCATTTGTTCTGGCTTCACCATCATATGCATTCACCTCACATGTCTCTCCTTGGCTCCTCCCTCTCTCGTCCCACCTCACAAATCTTAGCCGTGTGTGTGTGTGGGGGGGGGAGTATTTTATATCAGGGAATTCATGATTCTGCCATAGATGTGAGACAAGTTAAGCCTCAATTATTCTGAGATGAAAGCTTGAATGTGATTTGGGAAAGATCTTAACCCTTAAAGAAAGGTTATTTATGTTCACTCCTCCCTCCCCCTTTAACCAAAGGAAATCCCAAGGAAACAGCACCTTTTAATCAAGAGGTCATAAAAAGCGGTGATGTGAAACACGTCCGTAAGGCTTTCACTGCATTTGTAAACATGCTCACACCCTCTTCTTTTCCCTGTGTCAGATTTCTCCTCTGATAGATGATTTTTGTAACAATTACTGGACGAGCTCAGTTGGCTGTATAGTACAGGTGACGGGCTTCTATTGTCTGAGCATGGGAGCATAGGTATTTGAGCTTTCTCAGCTGGTAATTCATGTAGGTGAGTAATCACAGACAGATTGATTAGCAGTACTAATTGAGCGTTTCTTTGTGGTGTTAAATTGCTAATTTGAGGTAATCAAATTGTCTAATTTTACTGTTCTTAAGACCATTTCTAGTGATTTAACTTGGAAAGAAATGTGCATCTTTCGAGTGTTGTGTTGCATGCTGTTTTTATCCTGTGTTTGTGTGTGTGATAGTGATTTGTGGCACAGACAATCAGAGCACTGGATTCGAACCCACAGTTGCATCTTAGAAATAAGACAACATGTGTAAATAATATTTCTTTCCCTTTGTATTAGTGGTGCATCTTTATTTAGAAATATGCCCACAAAGTTTGTATGAAATAAAGTTTAAGAAGTGAATGTTCTCTTTTTTAATTATTCTGTATTCTTTGTTGGACATTTTTCTTTCTCTTGTATCATTTTGAAAGGCACAAAAAATGTTAATATTTTAGATATTAACAATCAACAATATTTTAAATGCAGACTGCATTCTATAATATGCATTTGTTTTAGCTAGAGTTTAAGCCAAAGTGAATCCTGTAGACTGTATCTGCATCTCTCCCATTATTATTCCCTTTTAATGTACAGTCAGTGCAATGAAGCTGTGTTTGAAACCAAGAAATATATGTTCACAAATTATTTGTGAATGTCTATTGTATGATAATTCTTGAGACTGAATTCAGTGTGGTTTTCCCATAAAAGATAAATGCTTAAATTGTAGGAAATGTAATCATATTTGCCCTAACAACTCATATTACTTGGTCCTTGATAGTAGAAAACATCCAGAGATAAAATTCAAAGGTTTTCCAATGAGGATGGTTCATTAAAGAGAAATAATAGGGGCATTTAAAAAAAACACATATCCGTTATTTTCCTTTACATAGGGACCAGAGACCAAAAAATCAGAGGGTGAAATCCTAGCCCCATTGAAGGCAATGGCAAAACTTCAGCTGGTCAGGTTTTCACCTAGTTCTCTTCTGTAGATCCTCTGAAATCACTGCACTGTGTGGTACTAAGTCGAGCCCTCTGTCTTGGAAAGCTAGAATTTTATAGTCAGGAGCTCTCTCTTCAGGGCACTCTGTTCAGTAAAGATATAGTCAATGCATAAGCAAAACTCTCTCGTGTTTTCTTTGTTGTTCCATCCATTTTACTGTGTATACAGTGTCCCTTCCATCATCATCTCTTTGCTGCCAAGAGTTCAATTGTTTATATTCCCAAATAGCAAGTTTACTTCCATGGGCTTTTCAGATTTTTTTGTAATAAATGCACAGATGTTATCTGTGATGAGGAGGACCAGAAAGAGACTGTCGCAGAGATGAAGAGAGACATGTTCACTCAGCACAAAAGTTTGATTTCCCATTGTGACATAGTGTGATTATATTCACTGTTGTAGTCACTGTATTCACTCGGTTTTGGAGTCACTCTTTTAGCTTTTTGGGTTTTATGAATTCTACTGTGCCGTGCGGTTCTGTAATAACTGTGTGTGTGTGTGCCTCAGTTTCTCTGGGCACTGCAGCTCTATCTGGATGACGAGGGGAAGGCTGGGCATGACTCACTGTGAAAGTATGTTCAGTCTCTCTCCTCCTGAGGACCCGGTGACAGCAGATAACAGTTGGGCCAGGGAATCTAAACAAAGGAGAGGGCGGGGCTGCCTAGAGGGCTGGGACCAGTTGCTGAGTGCAGGAGTGTAGTTTTACAGCTGTTTTAGGGATGGATTGTACAGACTGCTCCTGATTCCTGTAACAAAAAGTCTGGGCTACGCTGTGTCCCTGTCAACAAATAAACCTTCTGTTCTACTTGCTGGCTGAGAGTCACATCTGACTGGGGATGGGGGTGCAGGGCCCAGTGACACCCATTGTCAACAGTGATTTTATAGTGAGCTACAGGTTGAACCTCTCTAGTCCGGCGCTCTCTGGTCTGGCAACATCTGTGGTCCATCTTTATTTTAGTTAGCTCTATACCCACTGATCATGGGTGTGGCCAAGTTTCCCGCAATCCCATAAAGTTTGTTTACAGCCTGGCTCTCATTGTTCTGTGCTGTTATGTAGTTCTGATTTACTCCTACATGTCTTCTAAGAGCCCAGCAAACAGAGGAAGTGCTGGTAATGCTGCTAGACAATATTGACCTCCTGTGGTTCAGCAAATTCTCTGGTTCGGCACGGGTTAGGTCCCAAGGGTGCCGGTTTAGAGAGGTTCAACCTGTACTGTAGAAATCAGAATGCCCTTCCCCAAAACAAAGAGATTTCGGCAGTGGAGGAAACCTAGGACCTGATTCTCCTTTCACTTACAACAATGTAAATTATCAGTAAACCCACTGCTGTCCATGGAGTAACACACATAAGTGAATGGAGAATCAAGTCTCAAATCTCTACATGTGGGGAAAACTTCATCTACCTTCCAAGAGCCATGCCTTCTTGCATACCTTTTGTTTAAATACACAAACATGGAATGATTAACCAACTGACCTGGCCTTTAGTAGCCCATCACAGCTATGCAAAAAAAATGAGAGGTGGAAGGAAACCCACAGTTCTGAGTAAAATGGACCATAGCCCTTTCACTACATAGTGAAAATAAAGGGCATGAAAAGAGCCGTTATAATCTAGGTGTTGGAGAGTGTAGTATTCAGTGTTTAAACTTGAACTGTGAATTGTTTTGTGGTTTTCTTCCATGACAATGTCATTTTTGTTGGTAGGCTTGATTTATTTTGATAGGAAGAGGAGGATTCATGCAAATCTACCTTTAGCCCTGTATATTAGCAATCCTGAATTGTGATCTATGTCTTATTGGAAGGCCACAAGAAAGTGCAAACTCCGATGGGGCTTATAAAATCAGATCATCTCCTTGGGAGATGATCCAGTGACTCTGGAAATCTACTGAATTTGAATTTCAAATATGCTGTAGTGAAGTTGTTTAGATTATATTAGCTCTGAGCCAATCCCTTGCAAACTGCAGTCTATATGGGAAGTCCAAATATGCCAAAGATATTTCTGTATAATATGGCTGACTTATAAGTGCAGATAGTACAATCCAAAGAAAAGTCTTTGAAGGAAAACCTGGGCATATTGAGGTAATTGCCTTCAGTATATATTGCTTTCCGGTATATATGACCTATAATAGTGGAAAATTAAGGTCATCATCAATGTAAGAGAGTTCTCTTCTGAAATTAGTGAAGATGAACCTCTTACTTGCTCTTCTAAGTTCTGTCCCCAACCGTGAGTTTCAGTACACTCACTGAAACTTACCTTGAAAGTATTTATATCCTGAATGTCGTATAGCAATTTTTGAAAGCATAATGACACTTAGCCCAGAATGAAATCTAACAACCTGATTTTCAGAGGAGCTGGGCAGTCACCAATCCCATTGGAGTCAATGAGGGCAGCACATGATTAGCACCTTTAAAAATCGAGCCATACGTTTCTGCAAAAATATGGAACAACAAAGAAAAAGGCAAAACTGAGTAAATATATCTTTATTATTGTGTGTGAATCCTGATCTTAAAAAGGTGCCTGAGCTGATTGCATTCTAGATTCAGTGGGAAAAATGGATTCCCAGGCCGAGAGCCCACATGTTGACTTAAATATTTCTGGCAGAATTATAACTACCAGGAAAATAGGAAAAATTTAAAAAAAAAAGATGCTCCTGAGCATGCTGACCCCAATGTAGATTTGCAAATGTGATGTTAAGATGAAAGGTTCGCTCTGCACTCAGATATTGTTTAACTGGTAGTTCTAGCCTGCTTAATAAGAACACAAATGTTTCTCTGCTATTGGCTTTGTAAAAGTTACCTGGGGCTGGTTTTGTAAGGGTATATCTATTCTGCAACACTATTTTGAAATAACTAGTGCTATTCCAAAGTAACTTAGTCCACGTTTAAGCAGTTATTTCGAAATAGTGTCAAAATACTGTCAAGCTGGAGGACTTCTTACTCTGACTCCTGTAACCCTCATTGTACAAGGAATAAGGGAAGTCAGAGGAAGAGTGCTCTATTTTGAAATAAGTGCTATGTAGACCGAAATAAGATGCAATTGATATAGCTCAATTTGCATAGCTTATTTCAAGTTAAGCCCTGCAGTGTAGACGCATCCTAAGAGAGTTGCAGTGATCTAATAATAGCCTGCACTTCTGCGATGCCTTTAATCTAAGGCTTGCAAAGTGCTGTGTAAATATGAATAAAATACTCAACTGATTGGGGAATCCAGGCATAGAAAGACAACTAACAGAGTAGGGATGTGAAGGACTCATCGACTATCTGATAAGCGATAGTCAACAGGATAGTCGACTAGTCGCTTCACCCTTCCTTCCCCCACTGCCTCTATCAGAAGCAGCAAGTGGAAGGGAGAAGAGGGGAGTACGTCAAAGCAGCAGCACCCCGGGGTCAGTTTTGAAGTCCCCAGCTGATCCGGGGCTCCTAGCAGCGCTGAAATGCCATGAGGAACCCAGCATTTCAAAGCGGCAGCACTGCGCAGAGTCCCCAGCTGACCCCAGGCAAAAAGGCATTGACTATTTGATTAGTCAATTACCCGATACTTAACATCCTTATAACAGAGTCAGGCAATACCAGAACCAGCCTAAATCCCAGAAAGCCTGTCTTCCATTCCTGTGCTTTGACCACCAGACATGGTCCCCACCTTACTTGTGACTTTCCCAAGTGAAAATCATTCCATCTTGAAATGGTTAACAAAGGTTTCATTGTCGAGCTGTGGCAGGAGGAGGACAGGAAATACTGGATATGGTGTAATGAGGCTGCAATTATATTCCTAAATGTCTGCAGTACCCAGCAGATAAAATTGTACAGTGCAGGTAATTCCATGATAATTTACAGATACCAAAGGGGGGAGCTGCTGGCATCCCCTCTCCTTTACCCATTCTGTTCCTCAGCCAACCCACTTACTGGGACATCACCTTCCCTTCAGATGAGGGTTAAGGGGGCTATAAAGGACAGAGGTTAACTCCCTGCCAGTCCAGTCATAGGAGCCCCAACTCACCTTTTTCTGCTCTTTGTAAGAGGACTGCCTTTAAATTCCTTCCCACGCCATTTTACCCGCTGGCTGTATCTATTTCCTGGGGCCACCTGCACTAGACAACCCACTATAAGCTTAAATAAGGAGTTGTGACATCATTGCTGCTACCCCACC
Source organism: Apalone spinifera (assembly GCA_030068395.1). Taxonomy (NCBI): domain Eukaryota; kingdom Metazoa; phylum Chordata; order Testudines; family Trionychidae; genus Apalone; species Apalone spinifera. Next base: position 18,372,369 of record JANRFK010000867.1, read on the forward strand.
CTCTTTTGTTCTGTACCCGGCCAAGTCCCCCACCCGCTGCAGAGAAGGCAAAAACCACACCGGGTGTTGAACAATAGGGTGGTGAGAAAAAAATACCCTCAGAGCTCCTCAAGAAAGGAGCAACTCCCATAATGCCCACAGCAGGCCATAATGGAATCTGGTGTATTCAGCTATTTCCGTGACCTGGAGAGTGGGTGCTGCTGAGCGTATCCAGATGTGAAAAAAAGGAGAGGGCTCTCGCTACCCAAACAGGAGCATAAATCAAGGTGGATAATAAGCACCCCACAGGCCGGACACAGTTCACCAGAGTTAGCCCCTGCTGGGCCGCCAGACACTTTATTTACCTGCGCGGCTACAGGTACAGCCGCTTGCACCTCCTGTTGGCCATGGTTTGCCATTCCCGTAGCTCTCAATGGTGAGCTGCATCCAGCCCATAGTCTGCTTGTTGCCCACCCCTGCCATAAATAGCCCCCTTCTGTTCCAGTTGCTTGTGTGGGGTAGATGTAGGGTGGCCGACAGACCCTTATCACAAGGGCCATCTCTTATTTCTTCATGGGAAAACAAGATTGGGAGTTGTTGAGTGCTGCAAAAAAGCAGCAAGAAGTACCCCAGGCAAATGCAGGTGAGTGCTGCCTGTTATTCTTAATGATAACATCGGGAAGATGGGTAGGGTGGGGCACGGGTGCTAAGAAAACAGCCTCTTCTTTTTTTAAATACAAAATAGGCAACCGTAGTCAGCATTCCCCAATGCGGGATGGAGCTTCCTCCATGCTGCAGGTTCTTCACTGACCCTCTAGTCCTTAAAGGGGCAACATGCCATCTTCATCTAGCAGGACGCCTCACCACTTAATGTGCGGGGAAGTCATCATTTCAGTGCAACACCTTGCAATTAAAGCAAGGCTCCAACACATTGTAAATGGAATTGCGATAGAAATACCATATTATGTTATCATTTATATCAGTGGAAAAACTCCCTAAATAGCACAAAACTGATCCCTGACTAAAATGCAGCTTAAAACCAGACATTCTAGAAAGCAGTGGTTGACTGATCATTCTTCAGTTGACATCACATCCATATGAGATCATGGCTGTGACCTCACCAGCAGAAGAGCAAAATAAAACATGACTGGGGATTCTGCTCTCTGTTTTACAGTATTGTGACACTGAGCCCTTCAGGGCATCCGTTAATGGCCATTGGTCCAATCAGTGTTGTTTGAAGACAGTTGTTCTCTTGTCACACAACTCATCAGAGGCATGTACCAGTGGCCCATTAATGCAAGCTCTGGAGTGTCTTACTGCTTAAGTGATACATATTTATTTTCAGCTGGGAAAGCCAGCTTCAGTTCATATAACGGTTTTACCATCTGAAAAATCACAGTTCACTGACGGATAGTGAATATCCATGGTCATATATTTTAAGAAGAAAATATATACTGTATGTGGCTTGCACCTTGGTAGTGAAAACTTAGACTTTTCTTAAACACAAGGTTCATCTAAGTTCCAATGTCTGGTCAACTATTAACAGTTAATTGTTTGGCAGAGATGGGATTAAAGCTTAAAATAAGTAAAAAGTGTTGATTTTAATTGAATCTGACACCCCGATCTTCCGTTGTGGAGCAACTCGTGAGCAGAGATTCCCAGTGGGCTCCTCTAGGATACAATATTTATTATGTTCAAGATCTAAGAGCTCCTCGCTACTGTGAGATTTACAACAGATCCTGAAGCCCCGTCGTCCTTCCCTGCGTTTTTGTAAATTGCACAGAAAAAATACACTACACAATATGAGCAAGGATACGTGTTTCTTGGGGAGATTTTTGTTCCTTTTATGTAATACTCTTAGCAATTCTATAAAAACTCATTTTGTGGGTTTTGAATGTTTGACACCTTTAATCTATACCATTTTTAATGTTTATTTTTAGATATGCATCAAATGTGAAAGTTAAAAAGAGAACATTTATCTGTTTGCATAGTTAGTTTTACACTCCAAATATATTTTTATACATAGCTTTGATTGAGAAGTGGTTTTCAGTTTACAGAAAACACATTCTCCTATTCCTACTTTTATGCTTGCACTAAATTCAGCCATTTTTTTTCTTCATTCTCCAAAAAAAAATCTGCTCAATCCTTTCCAGTCCTCTGATTATCTCTTGTTTTAAGTGTTGCAACCTCCTTTGGGCTCCAGGGGTGTCAGAAATTGACTGTTAAAATCATCAAGGTTGCTTGCCACGTTGGCCCTCATCAGATCTCTTCATCTGGTTCCCTGTGCTTTTCGCAACAAATGTAAGTTCTTTGTCCTTCTCTTCAAGGCTCTGCACAGTACGGTCTCATCTTTTTCCACTCTACTTCTCGCCCAAAGCTCCAGCAAAGCTGTAAAATCTACTGCCTCCTTTTCGATCATTCTCCCATTCTTGTTCCAGATCATCTTACATGTGACTTCCTGAAGTACGATTCTGTCTACTGTGCATCCATTCTTTTATCCTTCAGAATCCATCCTTAAAACCAATTATTTCACAATCTTTAAATCTTAATTCTGTGCGTTAAATATCATGTACTTTCCAATACTTGGTTCTTGATTCATTGGAGAAGACTGGAAATTCGATTTAGAATATTTTTAATGTTTTTAGATTCACCACATTGTCCATAAGAAAACAGGAACAAAACACCATCGTGTTATATTTTGACTAGCATTAGTTAACTAATGAGCATCACTTCTAGTACTGTACATATGCCTGTGATATATATACAAAGAATTAAAGAGAACTGTGCTATGTTTGTAGAACAATAGTTTCTTTGTGAGCATATATCAGAAATAACATGGTTTGCCAGTAAAGTAGCATATAATTACAGGTGAAAAGAAAATGCAGAATCTTAAAAGTTTGTGCATTACAAAGAATGAAGTGTAAAACCAATGTATTTGAAAAAGGACATGAGGTATTTCACCAGTCACACAGTTACAGTTACGTACAGTATCTTACCTCGAATGCTGTACAAAGTATAATTATAAGAAAACTCATTTCATATTAAATACAGTTTTTTGTTTATAACCATGTTAAAGGAAATATGGTATTACTTTTCAAAATCTTGGAAATAAATAATTTCTTTAGGGATTTTTTTGTTTGTTTGTTTGTTCCATATATGAACACATTTTTGTTGAAAACCAAATTTGGAGAATATGGAAATATTTGGCGTAAGAGAGGACTCAAGGGGGATGGCTGGGAAGAGACAAAATAATGGATTTTTCTATCAACTTCTGTTTTATTTCAATGCATTTAAAGGGTAGCTGTCACTACACAGCCCTGGTTGGTTGGTAAATACTTGATAATATTTAACCCTACTCCAGCATTTTTCATTCCTAGATCTCAGAACCCTTTTTCAGCATAAGTGTGGGTATAAGGAAAATGTTTCTGTTTCAAATTCGATGAAATCTCACTTACTGTTACAGTTTGATTTTTTGAGTTTGAATATACTCCAAAATGAATACAAAACTGAGCCAAAATCCCTAAAATTTCACATCAAAGCCATAAAATACAAATTCTGTGAAACGTTTAACCTGGCCTGAAGTTTCATGATTATAAAGAAACCCCCAGTGGGGCAAATTTTGCATCGTTTTTGCACAGCTCTACCTGTGTCAGTCTAGAACTTGTGTATGTAACTAGAGGGCCCTGTAAAACTTGCAGCAGTAACTCTCAGAATCAAGATACATTTATTCTTGGAAGCAAGAATGTGTCATGTAGTCTGTATAACGCAGTGATGAGGACAAGATGGAGCACAGTAGATAGAAAGGGAATGGCTAACATGGTGATGATTTCAACTAACCAAAAATCAGTTGTCAAAAGCCTACTGCCTATATTCATCGAAGGATACCTATGGTATGGCAAGCAAAACATTGGGCATAGACTGCAAAGTTAATGTTATGTCAGCATTTCTATGATGAACTTCTGTGGTCACTATCATTGTAGTTCAGCTACACAAATGTGATCTTGGGTAAAATTAGGCATTTCCAATAGCTTGGGTTTGAGACTCTTGTTGATCATGGAAGTGTATCAGGTCTTCTGCCCTGCCTGCAATAAATTGATAGTTTCAGCTCTTGATTATGTTTATTTTTTACTGACATTTTGTAGGCTGGGAATGCATAATGTGTCTGTGGCCTTGGGAGAGGTACAAGAAACTGCTAAAGAATTAAGTATCAGAGGGGTAGCCATGTTAGTCTGACTCTGCAAAAACAATGAAAAGTCAGATGCACGAAGTGGGTCTTTGCCCATGAAAGCTTATGCTCCAATAAATCTATTAGTCTA
>JANRFK010000867.1:18383455-18388455 GCA_030068395.1 Apalone spinifera
GTACCATAGTTTTATACAGGGGCAGTAAGATATTCTGGGTCTTATTTTCTATGTGGAGGTGCTGATGCAAAGCTTTGGCTGACAAAATCCTTGTTGATTTTAAGAAGCACTCTGTTGGTTTTTGACCCTTCAGCTTGATATAATCCCATTCCCAGGTATTTTGATCTCTTGAAGCCGAAATTAATCCCATTTCCTCAGATTACCATGGTGAAATTTTGAAAGACAAGACTTGCCCTGGAGAAATGAAGTCTTCATGTCACAAAATGCAGATGAAGCCGTGGCAGTCCAAAGTTCCCATCAATGTGCCCCAACCCTGACCTTGTGGTATGAGTGATCACAACTAGTTCAGTCTCCATGGTGATACTATCCTTGCCCTGGTAGCTGACAATACTGGGAACGGTAGCGCAAACAACCAGTTGTACCGGTAGGTTACAGCTGCCCACTAAGAGCTGGACTGAGACCAGTTCATTTCCCAGTGGCCATTTAGCAGTCATCGGTTTCTTTGTCGGTAGCAACTTGGGCTAGATGAAAACCAAGGAAGTGCACTTACATGTTTCTATAGCCTATCAGTGCTCCCTGAGTTATGGAACCATTTATCTATTTATTTAGAAAGTGTGTAATTCATCATTTATATGCCATTTATCTTAAAATTCAACAGTAAGGAATAAATAGCCGGTATCCTGCCAGCTAATGTGGCATTCGGTCACCTTTCTCTCTCTTCTTCGGCACCACAAGCTAACTTTTCAGCTTCCAATGTGACTAGTTTAGGTTTTATAGCTGCATTTTCTTTTGCCTCTGTGACAGCATTCTGTTGCAGATTACAGCTGTGCTTAGGCTCCGTAGGGGGTTATATGGTTATTCAGCATTTGCTGTCCCATATATAGCAAAAAGATGTCTGGATAAAATATTTGTATGCATTTTTCAAGCACTAGGATCACGGAGGTCCCTAAATTCTCAATTTTGTTTTATTTCCTTGTACTTGCTGTATAAGGTACTTGTAAAAGAATCTGTATAGCAGGGAGGGAAGGTGAGAGCCTTTTGCTATGAGAGTTTGGGAATGCCATGTGTTTGGGCCACATTCAAATCCTGCCCCATATTCTTCCACAGCATTTCTAAGATCTGAACTTTTGTTTCTGGTCTTACAAGTCAAACTCTTTTTCCAGGCTCCATGTTCATCTCCCCTCTGTCTCTTTTGCTTCCCTGTTACTCAGAAATGCCCCTTGTCTTCATCTGTACAAACCGCAGCTGCTAAAATCATCTTCCTCACTCATCACCCTGACCATATCACCCCCTGCATCATATCATTGTCTTTGCTTTCAGACCCTGTCTAACTGTGCCATCCCTGTTTCTATCCCTCTGTCCCTTTGTACATTCTGGTGACACCGCCTCGGTGCTTCTGATATGCTTATACACTGGAAATGAGTATTAAACAACAATTATAATTGATCAAGACAGTCATAGTAGAAAGGGACCGCCAGAAAATTTTCACACAAATGATTTGATTTGATTTTCTAATATACATTCCAACTAAGACTTACCGGTATTCGTGCATCATATTGAAAGTCCCCTTCATTTTGATGGAGGAGGATCTACAGGGCTTTTTTTTTTTTTTTAATAATTAGTTTGATTTTAGTTGTCTGCACAAGATTTCTGAGCCACTTGCCAAATGATCCCAGGTGTGGGATTGCAGCAGGTAATTTCCTGCACTATATTTGTACGGATGACTTTCTGTGTTAGAAGATGATATCGCCTCACCTGGCCTCTCAGTGACAGAGAAATCCTTTGTTTATTCATTTAGTAGGCAGATTAACCCTAATGAATATGGCTTCCTGGAAATAGATACATGGGACAATAGCAAAGTGAGGACTGGGGAGAAACGGGGCAAATTCCCTTTTCTTTCTTCACTTTTAAATAATGCCAGCTTTCAAAGCAGAGTGTTTTAAATCAGAAAGGAACGCAAAATATGTCAACCAAAAATTCTTGATTTTTAAACAACATCCTTTCTTTTATGCTTCAAAGAGGCGCCGGGTTTTCTGTGACTTTTTTTTTAAGTTAGCCTATTGCAGTTTTATATATTTAGCCTTTGACATTTTTCTGTCAATTTTTTTCCATTTAAATGGAGCACTAGAAAGCATTTGACAAAGCGCATAAAAATAGGTTTATGCAGAACACTGGTTAAATCCTCACCCTTGGGGGATAATGTGTGGGGATGTTTTATATACTTACCGTTCCCCATGTTCCATGATATAACAACTTCTGTTTCCAGGAGATAGTAATTCACCCAACCTGCACCCTGAGCAGATCATTCATTGTGCTTCCTGACCAGAGAAAAGTGTTAGAGTGGCCAGTCTATGCTGAATTTGTAGTTTGAAGGTGAGATGACTTTTCTGTGGTGAAAATGTTTATGGAGTGGTTGGCATGTTAATGAGGAGAGCTTTTGGCTGTAGAGAATCTGTACTAAAAGTGGGAAAATGTTTGCAGCTATAAAGTGCATTTATGTCTCTGATTTTCACAAACATTCTCAGGCCTAAGGCTGGAACCTCTGCAGTTATTTTTCAGAAATGACTGCAAACATGGTAGTTGTACACCCCCTGTCGCTCTCCCACCGTGGTTGGTTAACGAGCAAAGATCCCTAAAGATGGACTGGTTCTGATTTCACTGAAGGCGCTGAAGCAACTCTGCATCTGCAGTGGTATATTTCTGATGAGAAAGTGGGTGGAAAAGTACTGTGGTCCTGATCCAAAATCTGCCGAAGCCAACGGAAAGACTGCCGGTGACTTGAAAGAGATTTTACGCAGCCCTATATAAATACTTGGCTGTCTTATGGCTAAGTCTGCACGGCCACTTTACTGCGCTGCATCTTTCTGGCTCACGGATGTGGAAACCCCCCACCCCCACCCCCACCCCCTGCAATGCAGCAGGTTACAACGCTGCAAAGTGCTAGTGTGAATCAGGCTAAAGCACTGTTAGCTACTCTCCTCGTGGAGGTGGATTACATAGAGCACCGGGTGACCTCTCTCCCAGCGCTCCTGCCCTGGCCAGACTTCCACTGTAAAGCAAGTGGGCTTTAATTTTAGGGTTGCCATTTCCCTACTTTGTCATGTCAGTCTTATCCCAGTGCACCACAGTGATACAATGACTTACTCTAGACTCAAAGTCGAGTTAATGAAGTAGTGAATGTGGCGAATGCCCGAATGATCTTGCAGAGTTGCTTTATATGTGACTAGAAGGTTTACCTGGTGTTATCTGGGCTATTCACTCAGTTTTTGTTTTTTGGAAACTAAAATGAAAATGTCCATGCTTTGTTGGAATCATTGCTCTGGGGCAGGGCAGGGGAGGAGGGGTTCAGGATGCAGGCTGCCCTGGGGAGAGAGGACAACCCCGGCCCTCTTTCACCACAACAGCTTGGAGCCAGATGAGAAGCCCCTCTCCAAGGTCCCTGCTGCTCCAGCAGGCACAGCCAGGGGAGAGGCGCATGTCCCCCCAGCTGGGGCAGGTCCAGGTTCGTCTGTCCCCAGAGCTTCCCAGCCAGTGAGGAATGCAGCAAACTGCATTTTTCTCACACTCCCTGAAAAAGCAATGTTCCCATATGAACCAGGAGGAGGGCTTCAGCCTCCCACTCCTCGTCTTCCCTATAGGGCACCTGGGAATGGGAGGCTCAGGGCTGGGGTAGTCCTGTACAGAGGGATGAGGGAGCATGTTCCCCAGCCAGCCCCTTGCACCTTCCTAGGGATTATCTCTCTTTTCTGTATGGTTTTATTAGAAGCAATCCCATTCCAGGCACATCCTGTTTTCCTGGCCCAACCAAACCCTTACAGTTTAGGAGGAGATCTTGAATGAACAGACAGATGCGCAGACAGACGGACAAACAGACAAACTCTCTCCAATCTGTAGTAGATGTTACACACACACACATTGAATATGAAGTATTTTAACATTTGAAGAAAAAATGTTTTAAGCCATTACCTCAGATCATAGTACTTAGCTGCTAGTCAAACTGGAGTCCCAAGTACAATGAATGTTTTTGCTACATTTAAGAGAGGAACATTTTCTCACATTTTTATGTGAATGGTACTTTAGATACATTATTCCCAAGGCGTGGATGTGTAGACACAGATGTGAAAATCTCTTAACTTCCAACCAAACTTTTCCAGATCTTATCACTATAATTTATTCTTTACTCTCCAAAGACTAGAAATATGTCTTCTTTCACATTGAAGGAAAAAGAAAGTTCTCCTCCACCACATGCTAAGTGCTGAAGATAGGATACTGTTGGCTTTCGCATGCTGGCTTTTGTAGTTGCCTCTAAAACCTCTAGAGTTTTAGGAAGAAAATGAAAAAAAATTCCATGAAGAATAAAAGTTTAAACTGTTTTAATTACATGGCTGAAAATGTTACACATGCAGTAATAAATAATTAAAAAAAAAGTTTATATGTGTGTGCATGTATACACACATATACACATACTCAGAGAGAGCAATAAATTCTAAATGAATGTATTTGCTTTATATGGAGATTGCTTTGTCCTTCAAGCTACTGTTTATACAACCTTTAACCAAATGGAGAGAGTAGCCAAATATTGTCAAGGGTGAGAATTGTTTCTCTGGCCAGCGTATATAGTACCTTAATTCGGTCCAGTTGTGTGGTAAGGTAAATAGGCATGTTGTGTGGTAACTGACCATGTTACATTCAGATAATATTCCAAATATATTGTCTGCGTTTTTTAGCTTAAAATAGGTATGTGTTGCACCAGATAGTATTAAAAATCAAGACTGAGATAACTGAATAGTGTAATACAGCCATGTTTAATTACTTTGAAAGATGCTAAAACAATTGAAGTTGAGGAAGATGGCAGATGACTTTTCAAAGTAGTGTGGACTGTCTGAGTTAACTGGATTTTTTAAAAATTTAGTTAAAACCAAAAGGACAACAGTCATTATACGATTTTGTATTTTAAGTATTTTCATAATCCAACATAAATTGGCCCACCCAAGGATTAT
>JANRFK010000867.1:18390955-18411526 GCA_030068395.1 Apalone spinifera
CCCCCCGAAAATGTAGTGTGTGCTTCTTGGTGCTAAGCTAAAATTCTGGAAGAGCTCATTATGAATTGTGAATGGGGGTACTATCTGTTTCCTTTCACCCCATTTGGCCATCATCACTCTGGTTTCCCTCTAGTCAGAAGTTCTCTACATTGCAGTACTGCAGTCAGCGTCACTTCACGAACAGTCTGGCCTGGGGGATTGAAGAAGGGGAATATTGGTCATGCCATTCTTGGACTCTGATGAGGTTCACTTGACAATATGCCCATGGTGGAATGTTACTGTATAGTCAACTAAACGATTAACTGATAAACCTAGGCTTATAGGTTAATACTATCGATTACATGCACTCCCCCTCTTGCTGCCTCTGTATCAGAGGCAGCTAGGTGAGGGGTTGGAAGCTGGTGTCGGTGGGGAGCAGGCTTTTAAGCTGATTCCCCATGAGCACTGGATCCCACGAGCCGCCTGCCCCACTCCCCCACCTCCGTGCTGCTGCCTCTGAGAGAGGCAGCAGCACAGAGGGTGAAGTGGGTATGTGGGAGCCAGTACCCACGGGAAGCCAGCTTTAAAGATGGCTACCTATGCACATAGACTCCCGGGGAGCCACTTACCTCCCCATGTTGCTACCTCTCTATCAAAGGCACCTGCATGGGGGGGGGAGAAGGAGCGGCAGCAGCCAATCCTGAGCTGCTCCCTCTGTATCAGAGGCAGCAGGGTGGCGGGGGACTCCCCAGGAGTTGGACTGCAAGCGCACTGGCTGCCAGTGCCGGCCCCATCCCCAGGAACTATTGAATAGCCGTGTAACAGTTAAATTTTGATACGGTTACACGATTTTTCAGTTAATCGACATCTAACCTCTCTAGCCAGTGGCCACTCTCATCCCAGCCTCTCTAGCAAAGCAGTGCAGCCTTATTCGTTGTTTTGTTTTAGAAGGTTGGCTACAAACAGTGTATTTGTAGTCTGTCACAAATATACAAAATTTAACAGAGAAATGACTGTGAGCTTCAATGGCAACTAGATATTGACACAGAGAAGAGCTCACAAGCGTCTCGCTTTGCTTTCCTAACACCTACTATAGCTTGCATAGTCCTTTATTTCTAGAAGCAGTGTAGCTTAATAGGCATTTTTATATGTCCTTATGCTGAGTAGTTTTTCTACAGTGTATTACGGCTGTTTTCCCCTCAGCGTTGGAATCCAAACTCTGAGGATAAACTGGAAATTTTGGATTTCCTGACGCTTTGCAAGTGAGAACCACTAAGAAGTTTCTTCTTTTAGCTTTTGAGGCCACTTCTGCCCACGTATCCCCCTTACCTACATTGGCATGTTTTCATGGAGACGAGCCTTAACAAGGAAAAAATGTGTGAATGGTTGTGGATGTGGCCTGGGAAAAGTTTGCTCCAAGATTTTTGTTTTGAACTACTGGATATGAGGATGCTTAGTATGCTCATTTGCATGCCAATACTTAATGTGGTTTTACAGCCACAGTTATTTCATAGCAGTTGTGGTGTCCAAACTATTTGGGAACTAGCGGAAAAGTTTTGGGTGTGCATTTGTGTGCTTTTTCTACAATGTGCTTGGCAAGTGTTGAAGGAGATTTGGGAATCTGTACAATTTTAAGACACGATGATGCTGAAATATTAATTATTTCTGCAGCTGGGACATGGAGCAGTGCTAGTAAAAGTAGCAGATGAAGAAATAGAACAATGGCAACAGGATGTCCAGGATGGATATTTACCTTTTTAAGGTGGTGGTTGTTTTAAAATCGGTTTCAATTGTTATGAATGCCCTTATTTAAAAACATTGTTTTTCTTGAAGATAGTTCATTGCAATAACTAAGGGGGAAAGAAATGTCATGTCACGGTGGGATAACTTATTTAATCTACTTCTCTCTCTCTTCACCTGGAGGGTCCCACCCCACCCCAGTCATTGTTTTATCACTGTAGCAGTAGGTGTCTGTTACAAAGACTGCTTTCTGTGCACTTTCTAGGCAGGAAGTAGGAAGTGAAATTCCCCAGTGAAGCTCATCCTTCTGATACAGCGTAAACTGAATTAACAGAACCAGGCTCAGGGTGATTGCGTTTCTCAATAAAGTGCTCTTAATACAGTGAGAACAGTTTGTGTGCGAGGAGCTTTTAAATATTTTCTGAGACTGCAAGTCCTGTGAGCCCAGAAGGCAGCGATGGTTCACTGACTTATTATTCTTGCATAGGGCATTCTTCCTTGAGGCCACTACGTCTTCAGGTTTCTCCCAGCCTTTAGTGGTCTGCACTTTGCTGTTTTCCTTTCCCCGAGAGTGCTGATTAGTGACTTGCGGTGTGGCTGCTGATTTATCACAGCCGAGAGTTTCCCCTTGGGGACTGAGCAGAAACACTCACGAAGGAGCCTTGATTAAAAAGAGTGGTAATGAAGACAAATGTTTCAGAGGGAGTCAAGAGCAAACCAGGCCTTGGCATTCCCACTGCTCCTCTGAGCTTTAGGAGAGGAGGTAACGGTGGCCAAAGGAAATATTTCCCCCTTGTTGTTTATTTCTCATGGCACTGGAAAAATTTTTCTTTTCCTCCTGGGTGTTCTGACTCTCACTTGTTAACTGCTTTTCATGCCGGGTTGCAATTAACCCTTGGCAGATATTTACCACGTCCCCTTTATATTCACTCTATACATAAAGAAGTTTTTATGTTTGACCCGTGAACCATTTGAAGATTTTTTTAAGGTGACCGTTTCCTCTAAATCATGCTTTCCAACAGTCCATTCACACCACACTCAGTGTTTGATGTTTTTAAGCATCTTTTTTGTCCACTACTTTTGTGAGTAGAAGGAAAAAGAGTGGCGAACAGAAAATCACATTGGCAACCTAGTTTTTAATTAGGTTAGGTGAAAGGGTTCCCATCAGAGGTTGGACATGTAACTAAAGACAGATTTTGAAAAAATAATTTCTTATTCAGCTAGAGTCTAGAAAAGCGGAGGTATGTACTGCTACTAAATCATGTTCTTACAGATATATTATGGAAATAACAATTTCACCCTATTGCAGTTGTTCAGATACTACAGTTTCATTTTTAAAGACTAGCATCTACTGCTTTTAGAGTGTGAGCCAAAACCAAGTTAAGCGAATGGAAAAACTCCGATTGACTTCAATGGACTTCAGATCAGGCCTAATTGGAATCTATTCTGAATCTTCACAGTTATTTTCTACTCTGATTTTTGTTCATGTGGGGAAACTTGTGGCGTGGACAAGATATGTACTGTATACGCTGCGATAATGGGCACAGTGGAACTTGTGGCAATAAGCTATGTCATTGCCTGATATGTGTTGCTCCTTTACTCCAAAGCTGGGGGAACCTAAGGCCCGTGGGCCAGAAGCAGCCCCCAGCTTGCCTGGATCCAGTCCGCCAAGGGTTCCCCTCCAGCACTGGGGAGCCTGCCCTGGCTCACCAGCCCTCCCACCGCCCCACCATGGGGCTGGAGCAGTGTTCCCTCTAAGCTGCACGGCAGCACAGCTTCACAGGGCATTACTCAGCCCCACCCAGTCAGAGGCTCAAGGCTCCGTGCACTGATTGGGCGGTGCTGATTAATCACCTGTTAGAGGGTACAGTGGGCGGAAGTGCACAAAATCTACTACCCTGGGCGCCGCTACGCTCTGGTGTGGGAGGGGAATGTGGGGAGCATCTTTCTCCTTCTCAGTCGGGGTCCACTGATGTGAGAATATGGGTGGTTTTTTTCTTCTCACTAGTGTGCGTCCCCTGACTGATTTTATTGTCAGTCAGTGGCCCCCGACCCAAAAAAGGTCTCCCTCCCCCCACTTTACTCTGTGCTTTTTCACGGGATGCGAAGGACTGGCGACTACTGCCACGTGCAATTTTCCTTTGCAACTTTTGGATGGCTTTACCGCTCTGCCGACATTGAAAACGGAGAATGTAACATCACTGACTCAGTAGTGTTTGCCTTTTGGAAGAGGGTGACGGGAGTTGCCAAGAGCGCAGAACAGCTACACGGAAAATAGCGAACTTCATTGTGGCTCTGCAAGCTCCTTCCAAAAGAGCCAAACCCGAAAAGAAAGGTGCTGTTGGCAAGCGACGGCTGTGATCTTTCACCTCCAGCCAGTAAATCTGATTAAAAAAAAAAATCTCAAGAGACGGGAGCATTAGTGAATGTGGGAAGCATTTATAAGTAATCCATGCAGCTTTACTAGAAATGTGATTTCGCCCCCCCCCCCCACACAGGAAAGGAAGAGAAGGCAGAACGTTTCCCAGCCAGTTAGAGGCACATATAAAGTCAACCTATTCTAATCAGGGCTGGACCGAGCCATTCCGGCACCCTGGGCAGACAATTTAATTGCGCCCCAGGTTGGGGGAGGGTGTGTGGAGCTGGCGGCGGCAGGACACACGTGCCCAGCCCAGTCCAGCCCAGCTACCGCCACTGGTGCACAGCCCAGGACTGCCCAGGATGGGCCGAGCCTAGCCGTGCAGGTCCCCGCGGCCACGGGGGGAAGGGCACTGCTGGCTGGCGCTGCGGGGATTAAAGCGGCCCCTCGGGTGGCCACTGCAGGGTGGCCGCTGGGAGCTTCTGCAGCCCGTGATCCGGGAGCCAGTCGCGCGGCGCCTGATGGCAGCTATAGGGGGCACTACGCGCCCCTTACAATTGCCATCAGGTGCCCCCCATACGTTGGCACTCCGAGCAGTTGCCCGACTAGCCCATGCCTTAATCCGGCCCTGATTCTAATCAATATCAAAGGTTAAAGATCGGGGGATTTGATCATGCCTTTTGCACCTGGTTCCCCACTTGAAGATGGTGAAACTGTTAGACGGGCCTGGTTAGAACACGCTTGTATTGTAACTGCTGTCAAGTGCAAGGTCTCCCGGAGAGGTCACAAGTTGTTACAATTCCTCTGGTGTAAGAGGAAGAGGATTTGGGACTCTAGAGTTCTTGCAGAAGTTGAAAAATTGGCCTTTGGGGTCCCATCATGTTACCATTGATGTTACTGAGTATTTTGCCACTAGTGGGGGAGGAAGCAGCCCCTTTCTATATTTCAGTGCAGAAAATGGGGGCTTTAGGGTTTTGTGGACTCTCTGGGTCATTCTTGGATTACACAGTAACTTGTGAGGGGTCCCAAGCAAAGAAATAATTCTGCTGAGTCGGGGTGGGGAACCTTTTGTTGGTTGGGGGCCACTGACCCACAGAAAAATCAATCGAGGGCTACACACAAACAAAAAGAAAACAAACCCATCCTTCACTGTGGCCCCCAACTCAGAAAGAGAAAGACACTCCCCATGGTCCCCTCACACACCAGAGCCTACGGGGGCCCAGTCTAGTAGATTTTCTGTTCTTCAGCCCCGCAGTGGGGCAGTGGAGGAGCTGAAGCACCAGCCCGAGCTCCCCAATGCTGGGGGGCCCCAAACATTGGGGGCTGGATCCAGGCTAGCTGAGGACCACATCCGGCCTCTGGGCCTGAGGTTTCTCACCTCTGTTCTAAATTGTATGTGTGTGCTGTGGATTATGGCCTCAGTCCCCAAAATCACATTGGGATTACTTGTGTGTAAAATTACCCACATGCCTAAGTCTCTGCAGGCCTGGGGTCCATGGTTAATAATCAGAGCAACAAACAAATCTGTAGTCTTTATCAGTCGTATATCTATTGACTTGCCTGAGTTAGGGATGAACTTTTCCATATTAAGTGGGTGTGGGCTTAGAGGCCCCCATGTTTTCTCAGCTGCTGTTTCTGTTTCTGGTGGAAATAGCCATGAATATGAAGATGTGGCCGTATGAGTGAAAGCAGAAGCATTATTTCCCTCAGTCAGCATGGCAGAGAGGGTCGCAAAGGATAGACTGAGCAGAAATACAATTTGGACAATGAAATAATGATACTTTGCCTTTAACAATCTCAGAGCACTTTCCAAATTTTGCTTAACCTGTTATTAAATCCGTTTTACAGATGGAACAACTGAGGAAAAGACAAGTTAGCTTGTGTTACATGTGACTCTTAGTGACTTGCTTTAACCAATACTCTGTGCTGGCTCCTGAAACAGTATAATGAAGGAACAAAGCACCACAGGAGAATGGGAAGAAAATGTTCTCTCCTCTTGTCAGACTTAGACATGATAAAGTAGGTGGGTCCCCAGAGGTTATTTTGAGGATGTTTGTAAAGCATTAGGTTAACTCATCCCTGTCATTACATCAACTCTAATTCTTCCATTAAGTTCTTCTTGGTCAAGATTCACCTAAATCCACTTTATCAGACCAGCTGTGGCTTTTATTACATTAGTTCTAGGAGCAAAGAATAAAAATGTGGCAGTGTTTTAAATATAATATTTTAAAATAAAACAATTAAAACAAGAATTAGGATACTGTGAGACCAAGGCTACATCTAGACTGCAGGCTTCTTTCGGAAGAAGCTTTTTTCTCAATAGATCCTTATGCACAAGGCATAAGGGATCGGTCAGAAAAGGCTTTCCTTGTCGACCGATCCCCGTCTAGACTGCTGCTTTTTGCCGGCAAAATGCCATGGCAGCAAAAAGTGGCAGCCATTTTTATTCTAATGAAACGCTATGAAATATTTAAATCCCCGCTTCATTAGCAATTTTGGTATGTCTAATTTACATCCTCTGGCAACAGAGGGATGTAGTCTAGACATACCCTTAGGCTATATCCCATGGGACTCCTAAGTTACCTTTGAAAATACAACTTTGGCTCCTAAGTCACTTAGACTTTATAATGCTGTTTGGAGCGATGTCTGAAAATACCTTTAAAAATCTGGGCCTTAGGCACATGAGACATTTTGTCTCAAGGATTGTATTGTTTTGTTTTTAACAAAGCAGGTATTTATAAAATGAATACATCAGCTGATGGTATTTTTGATATTAAGAAAGGTTCCTTTTTGCAGATTTGTAATCAATTTGCATCACAATTGTAGCAGAATGTATAAAATTTTAAGTTATCGACACATCGCAGACTGGGACATGAAGTCAGTTGTTTCTGGCAACCAGAAATGGTCCAGTATGAAGGTGGATGAATCTAATCAATAACGGGAGTGTGGAACATTTAGACTTGACAATAGCTGATGGCTGTTCTATCTCACCATCCTTCGTCTCTGAGCTTGTGCTGTTCAGAATTTGAGAAATTTTGTTTTTTGAATCTGCATAACTTGTGGGTGTCGGAGAGCTAGTTTGAGGCTGGCATGCTGCACTAGTCAGATTGCATCACTGTCAGCCACCCACTAATTATCAGGAAATTTATAGCTGCATTAGGTAAATGTCACTTCACCGCAGTGGCCTGGAATAAGAGCGTTTTCTGCTCTGAGTTAGCACCATCGGCACGTCTCAGTGAGTCTATCCAAGCAAGCTAAGGGCTTTATTTATGCACAAGCATATTAGTGTTTTAAGAGAGGGTTACCGAAAGATGTTGTACTCCTTTCATTAACCATACTATATCCCACCAGAAATGTGTGTTTGGTTATTCATAGTATGTCAATTTAAAGTTTTAAGAAATATGGTTTGTTAATTTCAAAATGGTCGCTTCTGCACTCAGATAACATAATACTGTACCTGATTGTTATCGGCAGTAACACCACCGAAATGCATGCAGAATGGTGATTGTTTGGTTTACATTCATTTTGGTGAGAATATTTGGGAGAATATTTTTCACATTTCAAGTGTCCTCAGAGGCTTGGGCTAAAAGCATCACCTGTATTGCGTTGTCACAATTAGTAGAATCATGTTTCTGGGCTACTCAGTATGGAGTGCTTGTGACCATAGTTCTGCCAAATTTATAGTTACCATTACTATTTAATTATGTATGGAGAAGGCCCCACTAGTCCATTTGAAACCGCAGAAGCAGTTTTCAAACTTTTTTTCATGACCCAGTTGAAGAAAATTGTCGAGGCCTGCGACCCAACAGAATTTGACTAGAATGGGTTACTGCCCCAACCCAGAATCATACATCTTTACACTGTGTTTATCCCATCCTCAGCTCTAATCTCAGACATTTCCCTCTTCAGAAAAATTGCAGTAATTTAAGGAAAAAACAAAAATACAAGCCATTAATTTTATTTGCTAATCCAAAATGTACTTGTTCCGTTTTTGTCTACAGAGAGGGTATTTACCATATGGTATCACTACACCTTGGATTCTCTGTGTGTCTAAGCGGGAAAGCATTCAGGAAAGCCACCATTCCAACACGAAACACTTGGTTGCTGTCCTATTCTTGCTCTTCTTGCTTTTAGGGTCCTGTGTTGGGATATTCAAATCGCAGACTGGGCCACACAGGGTTACAAAACTAACTTGGACTCCGACGGTCTGTCCCACTGTACCTGCCAGAGATGTCGGAATCAGAAGGCGCAGATTGAAAGGGACAAAGCCAGATTAGTTGGCGGCAGAGCAGTCCTTGCCTCATCCTACTCCTCCCTGAAGGGAAGAGAGGACCTTATCAATCTATTTAAGATGGGTCTAGTCTTTATCACTAACCTGTTAGCTGAATTGGGGCCATTGCTGTACAGAAGCTCTCTAAGGGTATGTCTGTACTGCACGGCTATTTTGGGATACTGGCGGTATCCCAGAATAGCCTCCCCACATCTACACAAGCTGCTTATTATTTTGAAATATTTTTGGAAATAACGGGCATGCTATTTTGCCATCCTGGTAAACCTCATTGCACAAGGGTTAAGGGATGGCTCGAAATAGCGCGTTATTTTGAAATTTGGCTCCATGTAGACAGGCCTTATTTCAAAATAAGCTATTTTGGAATAGATTTGAAATAAGATACGCAATTTACATAGAGCAAATTGTGTATCTTATTTTGAGTTTAGGATGCTGTGTAGACATACCCCGAGGGAAGAGGGCTAGGCAGTTGGCTGGAAATTGGCCAGTGAGAGTTGTGAGATTATGCTGCTAGCAGGGACAGCATGCAAAACTTCCTCTCCCATCCGGCTTGTGATACTCAGGGAAGCACACGACCCCCCTGCATTCCCTCCTGCTGGGCCACCAGCTCAATCCAGTGGCTTGGTGGTCCGGATCAGGGCTGTATTTTGCCCGACCCTGATGTAGAAGGATCAGACTCTGAAAATGCTACGTAAATAAAAACAGTCTGCAAACAGCAATTTCCCTCCCGCCCGATACACTTATCGTATTGGATAAAATGCTTGTGATTCAACTTACTCATTGAAAAGGCCGTGTGTGTTTCGTGGATGATTTACAGTCCTCTGTTTTGCTGCCTATCTTGTTAGATCTTCCCAGATCTGTTCATTCTTAAGTGAACTCTGCAGAGGCAGCATTTGTAAGACATTATCCATTCCTACAGAAGGTCACATGTCCCTTAAGGATATCATTGACAAGAAGGTTGATGGGGCTGTGAGTTATCCACTGCAAGACTGTGTTGATCTGTTTGTACACTGTAGCACACTTGACCTGTCATAATGTTGAGACTTTGCTGTCCTTAGTGTCTTCCCATAGTGTTGTGCCTAAAAAGAAAAGGGAAGAAACCAGGTCCGAGTCTGCTTGCTGATTCCTTTCTTTGTTTTTCTCGTACACGTTTCCTTGAGATTTTGACTTAGTGCCTAGGAGGCTGTGCTTTGTAGTGGCTAGGAGAGCCTTCTTCTCACCGAGGGTGCATCTACACAGCAGCGTTATTTTGGAATGACGGCCGTTATTTCGAAATAACAATTCAAGCATCTAAACAGCAAATCCGTTATTTTGAAATAACAGATGGCTTATTCCGACTTCTGTAAACCTCATTCCACGAGGAATAACGCCTATTCCAAAATAGCTATTTCGAAATATCTATAGTGTGAATGCTCCACTGCTGCTATTTTGAAATAGCTCCTCCCCAGGGCTATTCAAACTAATTATTCCCAGTGCCTCCTGGGGTTCTAACTCGAGGTAGTGCGTCCACAGTAGGGATGCCTGCCTCGGACTAATTTTGAGGCTTCTTCTTCGAGATGTGTTGCTTATGTCCATTCCACTAGGTACATGCACGCCGCATTCATGACTCCCGGAACTTTTTTACCCTTAGCAGTACCTGTTGGGCCAACCTGGAGAGTGGCGCCGCTGTGGTGGCGCCGCTTTAGCCGCACATATATCCCCCTGTTGGACCCAACCCCCCTCAGTTCCTTCTTACCGCCCGTGACGATCGACCGGAACGCTTGTCTTGCTCTGCGAGACTGCCCTTGGCATTTTTTCTTCTAATTAGTGTAAATAGTTCTCTTTGTAGTTAGTGTCTGTTCTTTGTTTTGTATAATTAGAGTGTTTAGGTAGTTCTCACCTCCCCCTGATATGGGGGAGGGCATGCCGAGGCCGTAAGGCTTCAAACCGTGTCGGCGTTGTTCTAAGCCTATGCCCCGCGGCGACTCGCATAAAGATTGTTTAAAGTTCTTGGGCGAGGGGCACCTTACAGCCACCTGTAAAATTTGCAAGTCATTTAAGCCCTGTACTAAGAGGGAGCATGACTCCCATCTTAAATTGATTCTGATGGAGTCGGCGCTCCAACCCGCAGAATCAGACACTCCGTCGGTACGGAGTGCTCCGGGGTCAGTGCGGGACACTGGGCACTAGGAGAAGCGCTCCTTGGTGCGGGACCACTGGCCAGTTCCACAGCACCACACTCAATCCCTGGGCCTGCAGTCGCACAAGAAGGCACGCAGGGGCAGGTCCCCTTCAAGAAGGGAGGCGCGCCATAAGGAAGAGCACCCCACCTCTCTAGTGCAGGACCAGCACCGCAGGGGACCTAGCTCTCACAGGGAGAGCAGTCCTGATTCTCCAGGCCTGTCCATGGAGGAGGTCCATCCACTGTTGACGCCGGAGACGTTCCTGGCAGCGCAGGAACTCATTGAGCTCACGATGTCCCCCGGTCCGGCACTGCATGGCTCCGACACCTGGTCCAGTCATGACAAACAGAGTACTCAACCCTCTTCGGTCCTGCTGGCACCGCCTTCGCCTGCTGCGGCACCGCTCGCTTTGGTTCCGCCGACAGTTTCGGTACCTCACATCGTGGCACTGCTGTCTCCCTCGGCGCTACATTCTCCTGCCTCTCGGGCCTCAGCATCATCGTTCCTGGTGCCACCCACTCAGTCAGATGGGCCGGCACTGCCCTCGGGGGCACAGGACCAGATGAGGGATATGTCACAAGTGGCTCCACTCCCACGTCCGCCGGCACCGGATTCTGCGTTCATGCCACCTCTGGCACTACCAGGGCACCGAGGGACCTGGAATGCTCGGCGGCACCACCTTGGTTGGCATCGGAGTATTCTTCTGAATCTGATGTGGAGTCCCTCTCCTCAAGGGCCTCCTCTAGGCACTCCAGCAGGTTGCACAGGTCAAGTCCTCAGTACCAGTCCAGGTCTCCGCACCGTTTGAGCTCCTGACTGCAGTCCCAGAGGCACCGACGTCCAGAGGTGCAGATTTGGCCTCCCCAGTGGCAACCCCCTCCACAGTGGCCGTTCTGGACCCCGTGGGTGTACTACCAGGCCCAGGGTCAGGACTCAGCGAGGTCAGGGTCGGTTGGTGCCTCTTTGTATTCAGAGCCCAGGTCAGCCCCCTCGGCCATCTCACTGGTGAGAGTGGAGTCAGAGTGCAGGGCTAGCCCCCAGGGTCGGTCGGAACAGGTGTTCCCCCTGCAGCAGGTCGTCCAGTCTCCTGCTCAGGATCAGGCAGTGTCTCATCCAACGCAGGATATGCCATTGGTGAGGGAGTCCTCTTTCTCATCTCCGGATGAGGCCTTGGCCAACCCATCTCCCCCGACGCCCTCTGTGGACACAGGGGCTCACCAAGACCTCCTCAGAAGGTTGGTCCAGAACCTGGGGGTACAAGCCAAGGAGGTAAAAGAGGATGAAGACCTGGTGGTCGACATCATCACGGCAAAGGGCCCTACTAAGATCGCCCTCCCATTGAAGAAGACGGTGGTGAAAATTACGAAGACCCTCTGGCAGACTTTGGCCTCCGTACCTCCTACACAGAAGGGGGTAGAAAGGCGGTACTTTGTTCCCCAGGCAGGCCATGTACATTTATTCTCACATCCCCCACCGGGATCGGCAGTGGTGCAGGCGGCCTGCCAGAGGGAGAAGCAGGGGCAGACGGGCCCCATGCCCAAGAGCAAGGAGCCCAAAAAGCTCGACCTCCTGGGCCGGAAGGCATATGCGACGGCCAGCTTACAGCTGAGGATAGCCCATCAGCAGGTTATGCTCAGTAGGTATGCCTTCAACACCTGGGTAGCGGCTGATAAGTTCAAGGCCAGGTTGCCCCGGGACTCGCAGCAAGAGTTTGCAGCCGTTATTGAGGAGGGCAAGGTGGTCTCCAGGTCGGCCCTTCGGTCCGCTCTCGATGTGGCTGACTCTGCTGCCCAGGCCATGGCTATCAGTATTGTCATGCACCGAAGCTCTTGGCTTCAGGTGTCTGGAATCTGCCCAGACGACCCTTTGAGGGGACTGGCCTTTGAGGGGACTGGCCTTTTTTCGGAGCAAACAGATAGCAGGCTCCGTAGCCTGAAGGACTCCAGGGCGACCCTGAAATCTTTGGTCTTGCACACCCCGGCGCCCCAGCGCCACCCTTTGAGCTTCTGGGGGCAGAGGGGCTATGGTCAGGGGGCCAGGTTCAACAGCAGGCGCAGAACCAGGGGTGGTTCTGCCTGAAATACGAGGAGGCATTCTTGTTCGGGCTCGGACCACAATCAGGGGCCATCCAATAAGTCCCAGGGCCCTAGGTCGGGTGTTTGATGGTGCGCCGGAGGACGACACACCAACCCCCAGTATAGACTGACCCTTTTTGGACAGACTGTTCCCTTTCCACCAGGCCTCGTGTACCATCACGTTTGACTGTTGGGTCCTCGAGGTGGTGGCAAGCGGATATTCTATCCCTTTCCTGTCCCTTGCTTCCTCCCACCCCCCTTCCCTGTCCCTTTTCAGGGACCCCTCTCACGAGCACCTTCTCCAGCAGGACGTTTCTGTGCTCCTTTCCCTGGGGACAGTGGAAGAGGTTCCTCTGGGTTTCAGGGGCAAGGGGTTTTATTCCCACTACTTCCTCATCCTGAAGTCCAAGGGAGTCCTTTGCCCCATTCTGGACCTCAGAGGGCTCAACGCCTTCATAAAAAAATCAAGGTTCAGGATGGTAACGTTGGCCTCCATCATCCCCTCACTCTATCCAGGAGACTGGTATGCCGCCCTCGACCTACGGCATGCATATTTCCATTTCCCCCAACCACAGGAGATTCCTGAGGTTTGTGGTGGGGTCCAACCACTACCAGTTTGCCTTGTTACCCTTCGGTCTGTCCACCGCACCAAGGGTGTTTACAAAGTGCACGACTATGGTGGCAGCTTTCCTGTGAAGGAACGGGGTCCACGTCTACCCCGATCTGGATGATTGGCTTATCAGAGGGAGGTCGCAGGAATAGGTTTTCCCAATTCATAGATCTAGCCAGGAGGACCTTCTTAAGGCTAGGACTGTGGCTGAACAAGGCGAAGTCTACTCTCGTTCCTACCCAGGTCATAGAATTTGTGGGGGCGAGGCCAGACACCACAACAGGGAGGGCCTACTTTCCGGATCCCAGGTTCCAGTCCATACGGGGAATGGTCCAGGAACTGCAGTCTGTTCCTTTAACCACAGCGAAGCAATGTCTGAGGCTGATGGGCCACATGGCGTGTGCATACGTTGTGTGGCATGCCAGGCTGCAACTACGCCAATGCAGGCCTGGCTGGCGAAGGTGTACAAGCCAGCCCGGGACCATATAGACAGATTGGTCACCGTTCCCTCCGATGTCGTCGGCCCTGGCCTGGTGGACGAGGGAGACAGAGGTGTGCAGCGGAGTCCTGTTCGCGCAGCCTCTACTGACGCTGCAGCTGGGAACGGACGCCTCGGATGCCAGATGAGGAGTCCACCTGGGGGAGCTCAGGATACAAGGTATGTGGTCCGAGGCGGAGAGAAAATGCCATATCAATGTAAAGGAACTGAGGGCAGTGAGGCTCGCATACCTAACGTTCCTTCCCTGTCTGCGGGACACCAGTGTTTCCATTCAGACGGACCACACGGCCACTATGTACTATATCAACAGACAGAGTGGTGCTTACTCCTCTCCCCTCTGCAAGGAGGCGATAGCCCTCTAGAAGCTGTGCATTACACACGACATCCATCTGCAGACAGCCTGTCTCCCAGGGGACCGACTCAGCAGGTCATTTGCGGCCCACAAGTAGTCTCTCAAGCAGGAGGTGGCCAGCTCACTTTTCCACAGGTGGGGTACTCCCTGCCTCGACTTATTTGCATCAGTGTGCAACAGAAAATGCCCCTCCTTCTGCTATATCGGAGGAGAGAACCGGGGTCTCTGGGGGATGCCCTGACATTATAGTGGCTGAGACGTCCGCTGTATGCCTTCCCCCTTTTCCCCTCCTTCACGAGGTGCTAATAAGGGTCAGGCACTACATGGTGACGCTGATCCTCATTGCACCAGCATGGCCTCGCCAACATTGGTTCACCACCCTCTGGAACCTCCTTGTGGAGGACCCCATCCTGCTTCCCCTGGTCCCAGACTTGCTGGTGCAGGACGTAGGCCAGGGCCTCCTGTGCCACCCGGACCTCTGTTTCCTGCACCTCATGGCCTGGAAGATCAGTGGCTCAGGGGGGAGGAGCTCCTATGCTCAGACCAAGTGAAGAGGGTCCTGATGGAAAGCAGGAAACCCTCCGCGAGGACCACCTATAGAGCCAAATGGCGGAGGTTCTCGGCATAGGTTGTCAGGGAGGGTGGGACCCCGGAGTTTGTTCCCACCCAGAGAATTTTAGACTACCTCCTAGACCTCAAGCAGCAAGGGTTGTCCTCCTCCTCGATTAGGGTGCACCTGGCGGCTATAGTGGCCTTCCACTAGGGGGAGGGTGGCCATTTGGTATTTGCCTTACCCATGGTTAAGAGGTTCCTCAAGGGGTTGGACAGGTTGTACCCCCACATCAGACAACCTATCCCTCAGTGGGACCTGAACCTGGTTCTCCGTGGCCTCATGAGGGCACCGTTCGAGCCAATGGCCACCTGCTCCTTGTCCCATTTATCATGGAAAGTGGCATTCCTGGTAGCCATCACTTCGGCCAGAAGGGTCTCGGAGTTACGTGCCCTCTCCTCAGAGCCCCTGTACACGGTGTTTTCTAAGGATAAGGTGACCCTGCGACCACATCCGGCCTTCCTGCCCAAGGAAGTTTCCCCCTTTCACATATCCCAGGAAATCTACCTTCCAGTGTTCTACCCGAAGCCACACATGGACGGGAAAGAACAGGCCTTACATATGCTAGATGTCAGGAGGGCACTAACTTTTTATTTGGAAAGAACAAGACAATTCCGCAAGTCCTCTTCATAGCTGAAAGGATGAAGGGTTCTCTGGTGTCAGCGCAGTGTCTGTTGTTGTGAATTACCGCTTGTATCAGAACGTGTTATGACCTGCAAGGGAAGCCGGCGCCCCCTGTTGACCTGGGCCTGGATGTCGTCCACAGCCTTTTTGGCGCAGGTGCCAATCTTGGACATCTGTAGGGTGGCCACGTGATCGTCGGTCCACACATTCACTTCCCACTACGCAATCATGCAGCAGGCTAGGCAGGATGCAGCTGTAGGGGTAGTAGTGCTGCAGTCCGTTTCTTGCTAGGTTTCCGATCCCACCTCCATTGGTATGGCTTGGGAATCACCTAGTGGAATGGACATAAGCAAGCACTCGAAGAAGAAAAAACGGTTACTTACCTCGTAACTGTTGTTCTTCGAGATGTGTTGCTTATGTTCATTCTAATCCCACCTGCCTCCCCTTCGTCGGAATGTCCGGCAAGAAGGAACTGAGAGGGGTTGGGGCCAGCAGGGGTATATATGCGCGGCTATAGCGGCACCACTGTAGGGGGCTCCCCAGGTTGGCCCAACGGGTACTGCTAAGGGTAAAAAAGTTCCAGGAGTTGTGCACGCAGCGCGTATGCACCTAATGGAATGGACATAAGCAACACATCTCGAAGAACAACAGTTACGAGGTAAGTAACCGTTTTTTCCATGTAATGTAGACGTGCTATTTCGAAATAACCTATTTTGGAGTATTTCTTCCAGAATAGCTTATTTCAAAATAAGCTGCAGTGTAGACATACCCTAAGGGTCTGATCTAAAGCTCATTGAGGGTTTTGGAGCAGATCCTAAAATGCAGATTTTCCCTCTGGCTGACATTTTTGCTGTTTCACGTTAAACAGGCAATATTTAGGTAAAGATGCAGAACAAGCCCTAAAGTTGGCATTTGATTTTACCTCACAGGTTGGAGGAGCTAAATGTAGCTTCAGAAAAGATTGCTAGATAGAGAGGACATTCACATGGGATGATGAGTGATTCCCCTGTGCTCTACACTGGTTCCAAACCTATCTGTCTGCCTTTGGTAATAGAATCATAGAATTTTAGGACTGCGAATCCAGTTGTAACCCACACACCTAGTGTGGTTTGCTGTCCCATGCAGTGGCACTTAGACCATAGCAACAGATAAGAACAAGAGACCTCAACAGCAGTGTTTCCGAAAGTGCTCTGCGAACGCACTTTGAGAAACACATTAACTGGCTGCCCTGGTTTGTTTATTTACTGGCGCTGCTGCCACGGAGCCTCGCAGCTCCCATTGGCTCCGTTTCGTCCTTTGCCGCCACAGGGAGCCACTGAGAACCGTCTGGCTGTTAGCTCAAACAATAGAGGCTCCTATACAGATCTCCTATACAGATCAAATCTGCCTGGTGGTGGTTATAAAGTCCCTTGCACCCGTCAGTTTAATGTCTAGGTGCCATTTCTAGGTCTCTACAATAGAAATGGCTAGTTGGGGTTTGGCACAGTCCCCACATGATCTTGCCTCATTTGATGGTCTAGATGCCCAGTCTTTTGCAATGAACAAACTATCCAAGAAAAGTTTTTGACTGGATTGCAGCTGGCTTCTTTCCATCAGCTGTGCTTGATTTTTTTTTTCCAGTAATGTTTTTCAAGGTGTTTTCCCAGCTTAGCCTGCAGGACCATAGAAGACTGATAGAGGAGCATGTAAGAGAGGAATGCATGTATAAATAAGATACATGGGTAGGGTTAACGGACCTTCTGTCATCCTATTTGTATATGCTACTAGACCCCCTTTGGTCTTACCTCAGCACTTTTCATATCCCACAGGAATGTAGGAATCCCCAGAATGGACCATACCAATGAGGTATCCGTTCTAGTATTTTGCTTCCTACGGTGGCCAGTACCAAGTGCTTTGAAGAAAAGTGCAAAACACTCTGTAATGGAGGTCTATAGAAGAATCTGCTCTTGAGGGAAGTTTCTTCCTAGGTTTCTACTCTGAAGAATAGCACTAGTATGCCTTATAATTTTTGTTTCCTTCCTAAATTATTCTTATTCCTGTAAATCAATCCTGCTGTTGACACCTCTCCTCAGCCTAGGAAGGACTCACTGCTGCTCCCAGAGTTTTTTAGTCCCTTCCTTCAGGCAAATTTTTATTGTTTAACCATAACACAGGCCAAATATCGAACAAAGCAGCACTTCTACCCATCAGGGGCTATACTCCCAGAGCCTTTTCCCCTCGCCTTGCTCCATGCTGAAAGGAGGATGCTCCTTTCATTGCAGTCCGTCCCCTTCTGCAGCTCCCCCACATGGAGCCATTTTATCTGAGTTGGCTTTTATCATCACTCCTTTCCCACTTGGGTCTGGCTATGGAACAGGGCTGGCTGGCCCCAGGCTCTCTGGTCCTTAAAGGCAATTCTGTTACAACCTCTAGACCATTCTCTTACAACCACCATAAAATTTCATGGCAATGAATTCCACTGATTCATATGTTGTGTCATTAAAGTATTTCCTTGTTAGTTGTAAATACGTTGGAGTATTGATTAATTTATATGACTTGTTGACAAAGTAACTTTATTTTCTGGACCACCTAGGAATTTTCTTGTGAAGTGAGTGTGATATAAGACACACACACTCCAGTGTATAAATAGTCATGTCCCTACAGATAGTGACAGCAGAAAGATTGTTTTCGCTGAGTCCAGTTATTACCTGTGCGGCCTTCTTAGCTAGACTTTCTTTCATCTTAGCTTTATGGAGTTCTATCCAATGCAGACCTTCTGTAAACCAAGATCATTCTCTGCCCCACAAGTCAAAATGTGCCTGAAATGGTGAACAGATCGTCAAAGGATTTCATATTAGACAACGTGTATATATAGTATTATTCCTGATAAATGCAAGTCCCTGGCAAACAGCTACATACAAGTGTTGTGGGAAGGAAATAGCGCGTCATATATAGAGAATGGCGTGCATAGTTTGGCTCCATGCAGTTTGTGATCCTAATGACTAATTAATGTTTTGTGAGCTGTTTCTGGGAAAATGACTTATTGCAAAGGCAAATCTCAGTACAGCTTTTGCATGACTTTGGAATGCAAAAATGCATTGCATATGTCCTTATAACAATCAGTGAAGTGCTTCTCATCTGTGATTGTAAATTAATAAACAGCCAGACTGTTCTTGCATAAAACTTTTATACTAGTGCTTTTCTATAAGAAATGACCTTATATAATTATGTCCATTTCAGTAGTATAAATTTATAATCTATATAAATATAATGCAGCATTTGGATAGTGCATGATTTAAAATACTATTATGTTCTAATTTGGAAGTGTCCTGACAATTGCTGACTGAGCAAAAAGCACTTTTTCCTCTAAATTTAATCTGATCGGTCACTTTGAAGATGTATTATCCATTCATTGCAAACAGAAGACAGATTGAAAATGAGAGACTACTGGATAAAATAGCTCTTTTCATACAAAATAAATGCCCTTTTTTCTTAGCAATTTACTGCTACCTTTTAGGATGTTTCAAGTTTATTGCCCATAGTTGAGCAAGAGTATCCTCCCCTGCCGGCTACAGGTTCCGCGGCCCCCTGGCTTCCTTGCCCCACCAGCTGTGGGCTCCACTGCCCTGCTGGCCCCACTGGCTGGCTCTGCTCCCAGCCACCAGCAACCTCTGCCACTGGGGGTCTGTAGTCCAGCAACATCTGTGGTCCTCCTTGACCGTGGATGTTGCTGGACCAGAGAGTCCCAGGACACAGAAGTTCAACCTGTAGAAAGTCCCCAGGTTCTGAGCAACTTGGAACACCCTTTATTTATGATGCCTTCTCAGTGGGTGGTAGATTATATTATATTTGTTTTATGTATCTCATTTCTGTGTATGCAAGCAGGACAGCTATTATGCACTCAGGAGTAGTTTGCACACATCCTTCAACATTGGATCCTGGTTTAATGGGTAGAGGGAACAGTGCTGAGGCCAAGTCTACGCAAGGGGATAATTTTGAATTAAGACGCATAACTCCAGCTATGTTAATTGTGCAGCTGGAGTCAACGTACCTTGATTCAAACTTTGGCACCTTCTCCACAGTGGGAGGTCAATGGGAGAAGTGCTCCCGTCAACTTCCTTTACTCCTTGCAAAGAGCAGAAGTACCAGCGCCGATGAGGGTGCAGTCAGCATTCGATTTTAGTGGGTCCTTTCTAGACCCGCTAAATCGAACGTCAGAAGATTGACCTCTGGAATGTCGATATGCGGGTAAGTATAGAGGTGCTCTGAGACACTATGTTTATCCTCTGTTGTTTAAATGCTCCGTGGGCTTATTAACTGCCACCAGGACACCTATCAGAAATAGTTGAAAAAACTATCTCCGTCTCTCTTTGGTTTGCACTTCTAACAGCTCCACCTCCCACTCAATTGTGTCAGCACTGAGTATGAGTTTGAGTTCCATTATGGAACATAAGTATTCAGCCTTTATGTAAGTGTGTTACAAACCTGAGCAATACACGCATAGAACTTGAATATGGTTTAAATTATATAAACAAGTGAGCCAGTTTGAAATAAGGAGCCAGATATTTCAACAACTTCCAAAACCGTCTTATTTAAAACAAAAGAAAGGTGTTGGTGCTGGAAGAGCTCCCTTTCAACAAACCAATATATTAAATGCAAAAAAACTGTTAATGCAGCCTTATTGCTGTTAGCCCAGCCAACTAAAATGAAATAAACAAATCAAAGCATGACAACAGGCTAGAGAATGGTAGGTTTTGTTTGTGTGATTTTTTTTTACACGTGTTTTCCTTCACCTTGGTTGAGCCTCCATTTTTGTTAGTGTTCTCCTAGACATACTGGAATGCCAGCTCATACCCAATGCTGACTGAATGGAATGGGATGTGGAGCTGTTAGAAGTGCAGACCAATGAGAGATAGAGATAGTTTTTCCAACTATCTCTGATAGATGTCCTGATGGCAGTTACTAAGCCCACGGTGCATTTAAACAACAGAGGATAAGCCCAGCGTCCCAGAGCACCTCTACACTTATCTGCATATCCACACTCCAGAGGTCAATCTTCTGGCGTTCGATTTAGCGGGTCTAATAAGGACCCACTAAAACCAACGCTGAAAGCACTCTCATCAGCACTGGTACTTCTGCTCCTTGCAAGGAGTAAAGGAAGTTGAAGGGAGCATTTCTCCCATTGACCTCTTCATTGCAAGCAAGAAAGCATTTTGCTTAAATTCAATCTTTCCTTCTAGGTGAGAACTAGGGATATAAAATTTCGATTAATTGGCTAATCGAATAGTCGATGC
>JANRFK010000867.1:18411626-18425227 GCA_030068395.1 Apalone spinifera
CCATGTGGTGCTGCCGTTTTGAAGTACCCCCTCATTTTCTCCCTATTGCTGCCTCTTTCTGATAGAGGCAGTGGGGGGTGGAGGAAGCAACTAATCAACTAGCATGTCAGCTATCCAATAAGCATTTGGTTATTGGATAGTCGACTAGTCGTTCACATCCCTAGTGAGAACTCATGTATGGTCCATAATTACTTAGTTATTTAACATGGCTTTTCCAGTGCTGAAACTGGAGGTAGGGGGAGTAGGCTACCAATATGGCTGCAAGATTTGGATGATTTATCTAATTTCTCTTGCAAGTAACTTAACTTTGACATTGTTCATGAACTCAAAGCCTTGCTTGCGTTGTTATTGCTCATAGAAAACATAGCTAGGATGTAGTTAGTAATTGGACCCAGCTGTCCTGAAGGCTGCTCAGCCAGACTGTTATTCTAGCCTACACTAGTAGGTTTTTTTAATACCAGTGTGACCTTGCTTTGAAACATTCTCAAAATACCATACTTTAATATGAATTTATACATTTTGGTATTAAGACAGGGCAAAGTCATTGGGGGGAAAATAATGAAACACTTTCAGCCCATAAATATATGATATTTTAAAAGTTTATGTATGTATTTGAGAAACAAATTGTAGAAGCTGCCTTTCCAATAGCAATATTATCATATGCATGTATTTAGGAATGTTATAATCAAACATCAGGAAAATACCATATCTGTCATCTTTGATGATACTGATTGAACCGCTCTAGTCCAGCACCCTTGGGACCTGATCGGTATTGAATCAGAGAATTTTCCGGACCACGGGAGGTCAATATTGTCTAGCAGCATTACCAACACTGCCACTGCTTTACTCCTAGAAGACATTTAGGGATATATTAAAGCTAAATAACAGCACAGAACACTGAGAGGACTAGTAGCTGTAAACAAACTTTATGGGACCTTAGAAAACTTGGCAACACATGATAATTGAACATCTGGCTATCTAAAATCATGCCGGACCACAGATGTTCCTAGACCAGAGAGTGCTGGACTAGAGAGGTTCAACCTGTACCTATGAAGAGCTGATATGTGTTATCCTAACTCATAGGAAAACTCTCAAGATCAACTAAATGGGAAAAAAAGCGCTTAT
Source organism: Apalone spinifera (assembly GCA_030068395.1). Lineage (NCBI taxonomy): Eukaryota > Metazoa > Chordata > Testudines > Trionychidae > Apalone > Apalone spinifera. The sequence continues at coordinate 18,412,752 of JANRFK010000867.1, forward strand.
AGAAAATGAAATGTGTTTAGAAGCCAGCATGCTGTTTTTCTACTGGGTCTTATCTTATACACTTAGATTTAAATTTATTTCAGTTAACCCTTTGCCTTTTTAAACCAATTTCTCTTCAGACAGTGATAATATTTCTTTGAGAGCTCCTGAAAAAAATGGAAGGGCTGTGTTATTTTTTTGCCTTCCATGAAAGTACTGCTTTATCAATTGTGCATGTAATATAGGATTAATTAAAATGATATTAGCATTATTTTAGAACTGTAGTTTGTTGTTCATGTTAAAATGAAGCTTTATTCAGACTGATGGTGGCAAACTGTTTTAAACCTGTTTGGCTTTGGGCTGTGCGGCTTAAAATATAAAAGCGAGAAATTAAAAATGGTTTAGTGTTTTTCTTTCTGTTCTCTTATCAGAAATGTTCATTCAGACTATAACAACTGTTAGAACAAGATAACAACTTCAGGCCAGCTGTCAAATGTTTACCATTATCAAAACTCTCCCTAGGGTAAGATGCGACTTTGGCTCGCCTCACCGGCAGTAATTTAATTTTTCCTTCATTCTAACTCGGAAATGGCAGCATTTTTCAAAGCTTCCTCCCACTGATGGCTGAAATTTTCCTTGTGAAATGATTTCCACCAGTCTTGAATCTTTCTTGCTTCTGCCGTCTTCACCTTTACTGATGGTTCTGCAACTCGTCACCAGCTATGCAAACTGACAGTTCACATCCTGGGGCAGCAGCAGGGTCTGGCCTGCAGAAAGGAGCAGCCTGACCAAATTTACGCTCACAAGATCTCTTAATTCACAAAAGCATTTGCTCTAGTTCCTGTTCTCTGCTGCAGGGTCTGTTGGGGGGGCGGAGGCGGGGAGCCCTAGCAGGAGAATGTTCTGAGGAGAAGAGAAGCACTCTTCACACTCTACTGAGTACACAGTCTTTTGAGATGAAAAACAGACGGAAAGAGACATTTCCAGCCATCTTGCAGATCTACGCAGGGGTTCATTGAACTGTGCAATGTAGCACCAGACCCTTGTCTCATGAAACGTGCAAAAAAAATATTTTTTTAGGAGGAGAAATTTTCCTTTGGTTGATAAGCACATAAAAATTAAAAGTGGAATCGGGTAAAACAAAACTTGAAATGTAAACACCATGTCCATCAATTTTTTCCTACTTTGACATCCAGAGGAGAGTTCTGCTTAGTTTGAAAATCCTCTGACTAATGAGCAAGGTCCGAATAAATTTTGCATTTGATCAGAACGGCACATACGGAATAACTTCTTTTTTTTTTCCCTCACAAATTGAAATACATGCATGGCTTATAGAAATGACACATGCTTTCCCCTGTTGTATTTGTGGGACAGTCCTGAACTTTTTGTTACATTCTTTCCACAAACGAAAAAAGTTAGTTTGCTTCTCAGCTGCTGCCTCCCACCAAAGGCAGTTTGCAGCTACAGCAAGTGATGCTTCTTTCTTAGTGGTCCATTACAGCAACCATTAGCACAGCCGTGATGTAGTGGCTCAGTAGCAAAAGGTCACTCAAACACCTTCTTAGTATTCTTTGGCTCTCTGTTAGAAGCTGTTCCTAAGGATAACCCGCGTTACATTAGTATGATTTCTTTGGAGGAAAAATGTACAGTAACACCAGATTAGACGTTTTTCTTGGGGGAGAAAAACATTCCATGAAGTTTGATTGCAGCCTTGTATTATTTACTTTGGTATTTTCTTATCCTTGTTGAGTCAGTTGTTTTACGGGTGGCTGTAAAATATGGTAAGTCAAAGTATGTTGCGTTCAAAAGCTGAGACCTAAGGAAACATTAACTTGGGAAGCTTTAATCCCCATCTATTTTGATTTTTAGAACGGTTCATTTATTCCACCTGGAGATGGAGAGTTTTTAGCTGTTTTGTGCAAAGAGTAGTCTTTGCATCTTTAAATGATGGTAAAAGTTTAAAATGAAAATAGATTTTTCAAGGGCATCTTTAGTTCTCAGTATTAATTGTACATGCATTTTTTGTTCTGAGCCTTCAGACATTTTGAGAAACATATGAGAGATTTGCAAACAGGGGCAAGGAGGGGTCAAATGTATCAAATGCTTGGATTCCAGCTAATGTAGGATTTCAGGAAGAACATAGCAGCACACATGTTTTAGGAATGTAAATTAAAATAAAACTTTTGGGGTTTACATAGGCTTTTTTTTCAGATGTGCAGAAAGTGGGAGCAACCGTTCTAGGTATTTGTCGTCTTAATAAATTGACAAAATGTAAAAATAAACATGAATCTTATCAGCCTGCATTTTTGCTGAGGATGAAAGTGTTTGAAGAAAAATCATAAAGGAGTCCATAGTAGCTCAAGGAGGTTAAACTCAACAGTTGTTTCCTTTGAAGTGTATGGCCATGAGGTTAATTGCCAGAACTGCTTGTGGAAAAGGTGGTAACAATTTAACAAGACTGTACAACTGCAGCAACTCAGATGAATATCAGGTGTTTGCAGATGTTTTTTTGCCTGACAGGGGAAAAAAAAGGAAAAAACAGAATGAGAAACAGAGGACGGAGCAGGCAGAATAAAAGCTCAACTAAACAGCCAATAATTCTTTGTTTGCTTAGCCAATCATCCTGTAATTGGCTGGGAGGTTAATAGGAGCCTATTGATTGGTCAGAAGGACTGCTTACTGCTGCTATTTTTACAGTATGCTACTAGACAGAAGATTGCAATTATTAAAGCTTTTGCTCTGTTCTTCAGGCTCACTTCAGGTCTCATTTATTAATCACAATAAGGCTGCTGTGGGCAGTTTCCACTTCCAGCATTGCTTCTTGTATCTTTGTTGTTTACATTTGATTTTGAATATCTCCAGAATTTGCTTCTCGTCTGTTGAAAAATCGAGGCATTTACAGTTTATTGGAACTGACATAATTTAAAAACAGTGCTTGAAAAAAATGAAGACAAAGTCTTTAACCCTGGTGAATGGAAATGGACCCTCATGAACACTGATTTGACATCACAACCCTTTTCCTGCCCCTTCAAAAACCTGGTTAAAATAATGCTTCTCATCAATGGAAGACAAAACACCTTAACTTCATGTATATCCTGTTAGCACATTTACATATTTTGGTATCTAGATTGTAGGTGATAAAATTTATGTTAACATCTTTGATCTTTTTAGCCATATTCCTTCCAACGTGGAATAAACTCACAAGGCACTTAAAAAAAACGAATTGTCCTGTAACACCTTAGAAACTAACAAAAAAGCTAGATATATATAGTATCCTGAGCATTCGTGGTCACAACCAACTCATCTGAAGATGTGGGTTGTGCCCACCAAGGCTCATGATACTGTATATTTATTTTCATTAATCTCTAAGGTGCCACAGGACTACTTGTTTTTTTAAATTAAAGACTAACACGGCTGCTCCTCTGGGATTTTCACCAAGGTACTTTCATTCCACTCTAAAGGTATTCTGAGCCCATGCACGCAGTGAATATCTATCAACAGTATTCCCCCTGTGCTGCTTTACAAATATATCCATAGCAATTCCTAGTACCTGGGAAACACGGTTTTCCACTTCAAGCTAGATCATTCCTGACGCAGGAAAGATTCTTCTTCAAAAGTTCTATCAACATGGACAGCACCTCATATCTGCTGTTGGTAAGCTCCCCACGCCTCATACTTGATGTGTTTTTAATGTATGTATTCAACCAGCTCAGCTAAACTTTTAAATTCATTTGAAAATCCAAATTCTCTAGATATTTCATGCTTCCAGTCTCACAAGAATTACCCTGTGTAACTCTGAGACAATTTCCTCACAGTGTTTCCTTAGTTGTTCTTCTGGCTGAAATGAAAAATTGCAGGGTCTGAAAATACTGAAATAAAATTAACGAAAAAGTTGAGGGAGAAAATTAAGTTCCCTTTATTTTATGCAAATCTGTTTGCCAATCACTAATTTATCCCTACCCAGCTTTCTTACTATGAAATAGCCTCTGTGAAATGCAAATATTTGCTAACAACAATTCAAATATATATATAACACACAATCTTTATAATTACCACTTTTAAACCTTCCCAATACAGTGTGTTTGCATGTCCAATTGTAATACCAAGAGAGTGGCATGAATCCTAAATGTATTGCATACTGTAATTTTTCACATCAAATTCTGGCCTTTTAAAACTTGTTTTATCACGTATTCGAAGTATAATTTCAACAGAGGGGTCCCATCCGTTTATAGTGGGCAAAATTTACTTTTCAATAGGAACACAATATCCCTTCATAGCAGAGCAAATTTATGTTCCTATGGGAGACCCATTGCATGTATAGCTGGATATCATTCATAATAGATAAAAAAATGTGTCTTCTGATCTATGTTGTTAATTCAGATGAACAAGCAAGACTTGTTTCCTGATGCCTGTTTCTGGGGTTTTAACCTTTGGAAAGTGTTTCTTCCTTAAAATGGAGTTTATTTAATAAAACACTCAGGGAAAGATCTGCTTTCAACCCGTGTCCATTTTTCCTTTACCACAACATGCAAGTATTTTGACAATCTGCATATGCAAATCCCCCAGCATTTGTCACTAGGCAAGAGGAAACTCTAGCTCTCGGTAGGCATTTATTTTCTGAACTGGCGACAGACATGCAAGAGAGAATGTTCAAATGACTTCAGCTCTCTTTCTGCCTTCATTATGTCAGGCTAGCAGATCACATATGGCATTATGGAAATCAGTAAATGAAAACCATATTGATCAGCATTGAGAACAAATGTGAAAAAGCTGGACTTCAGGAGAAGAAGTAGAGAAGTATGCTCTGCTGTTCAACCTGATAGGCCCTTGTTAAGGCCTTTAATCATTTATTAATGTAACCCCCCCCCCATCCCATCCCTTGCCACTCAAATTACCTCAGCCATAGAGCATCCTGCTCCATTTATCTTTTAATGTTTCCTTTATTTAATTTATTTTTAAGCTATACATTAGACTTTTATTACAAAATCGTGTTTTCCCTCTTCCAGAGGAATCTAGCAATCAGAGTTGATACAAATTTTTCGGCAAGCTTGCTTGAGTGTTAGAAAGAAGAACAATGGATGGGATTTACTTTTCCTCAAATAGCAGGCGTGGTATGCAACATGGCTGAAAATGAAGGGAGCGACTCCTCCCAAGTCTCACTGCTGTAATTAAGACTGTGTCCATGTTCCATATAATTCAGGTGTTAAAAATTGCTCCAGGCTGGATTTGGGCATATAAGGGTTCCACCTTGTAGCTAAAGATTAGGTTCCGTTCCAATTTAGCTACAGGTTGAATCTCTCTAATCTGGCACTCTGGTCTGGCAACATCTGTGGTCTGGCATGATTTTAGTTAGCTGCATGTCCGTTCATCGTGGGTTTGGCCAAGTTTCCCCCGATCCCATGAAGTTTGTTTACAGCCACTAGGCTTGGCTCTCAATGTTCTGTGCTGTTATTTAGCTTTAATTTGCCCCTAAATGTTTTCTAACAGCCCAGTGAGCAGTGGAAGTGTCTGTAATGCTGCAAGTGAATATTGACCTCGCGTGGCTTGGCACTGGTCAGGTCCTGAGGGTGCCGGGTTATAGAGGTTCAACATGTATTTCACTAAACATAAAGATGAAAAAGAAGAAGTGAGTGGTGTAAGGTGGGACCGTGGAGAAATGAATCTAATTTAAAGTTGTTGGGTCAGGTCCTTAGGCTCACTTGATTCTGCAAAGCTTTTGAGCTGGAATGCCACACATCCATCAGCGTACGTGTGGCATTCGGCATGAAAAAAGATTGCAAAATCTAAGCTTTCTTTTTCGGTCAGTCCCATCAAAATCAATAAAGTTTACTTGCGTAATCAGTACAGATTGAGCACTGTATTACCCCATTGGTTTTTAGTCAGCATTTCCCTTGATATAAATAGGGAGTTCTCTGTAAAAAAACAGGGATATTTTGTACCCCAGTTTAAGTACTTCATGATTTGGCCCATGAAACCCAGTTTGTTTTTCCGTGGTTCAAGACAGGTTCTTTCTGTACTTACTAATGTTGCCTTCTCTGTATGGCAAGTTGCAAGACCATGTGCTTTCTTGCTGCAGAAATATACACACTTGATTTATTTCAGTCAGTCAAGAAAGAGCTAGAATCTTTGGGTATTTGAGAAAATAGCAAGTCTCTGGCATGTGCTTTTTAAAATAATAGGAAATGTATGCAAAATTGTTGAAATAACATGAGTAGTAGGGCAGAGTCCAACATATCAATGCTCCGAAACGCAGAAATAAGGTTGGAACTGTATTGTTGACGTATCTCACTGTGCCTATATTCTGCCTAACTCCAGCCCCTTATGGAATGCAATACCAAGGCACAACTAGATACAGTGCAGCTTTTAAAAAAAAAGCCCTTTAGCTGTGAATTTCTGGAGTACCGTCAGTTTGAGTTAAATTCTTATCTCTTTAACTTTGTATTATTTGTGATTTTGGATTTCCAGGTTCAGTCATATGGATGACTCCTGATATGGAATGATATAGGTGTCTCAGACTCTATAGTATGTAGATGTAATTTGTCTTAAGTGGTATTCCAGATTTTTGTGGGGCTATTCCTACGGGGCCACAAAGATCCATACAGTGATGTATCTATAAAATATGTGTGTAAAATGTATTCTGTCCTTCCTCTTTCTTACACACTCACTCACTCACTTCCAAGTTCTTTTCCTCTTTGACTCACATTACGATTCTACTTTCCTTTCTCTGCTCTAAACATCAAACAGTATATAAATTACAGCAGGAGTGCTGTCTGTGGCAGAAATACAGCTCTTGTTTGTGGCAGAAGAGCAAAGCATTAAACAGTGAGTGGACTATGCAAAGAGCTCTCTCTCTCTCTCCCTGTTCCCAGTGGGAGTGTTGTTTATAGAGCATTATAATTTATAACTGAAGAGAGTGGATTTAATTTCAGTGGAGGGGGCTCGCCAGCAGGGCGCCAGCCTGCAATCATATGAATCAGCAAGCTGCAAACTCTATTGAATGGAAAGTATTATCGCTGGCCACAAACGGACACTGTTTCTCCTTAAACAACTCCCTTGATGGAGGAAGACGTTGTCTTCATTCATCTATTTTACATATCTACTCCTGTTTTAATTTTGCTGTTTCCTAAAAGTGTTTTCTCTTTAGAAAGCATCTTTTCTTTAACTGCCTTATTTCCTGACCTAACATTGGAAACTGATTATTCTATGTATGTTGCTAATTTTGTAGATCTTAAATTGCCCTTTTCCTTTTAGTGTGTGTGAGAGAGAAAGAGGGGCTTGGGTTTATAAATTCCATTTTCTTTCGATACTGTATACAACAACTTTTATGAGAGCTGAAGTTAAACATGCAAACAAGAGTATGATAATCCATTAGCATTAATATTGTAAAATGGTAGTCAGATTCAATCACAGGAAGTTTTATTTAATCATGGATGTTTTGTGTATACTTGTGCTTTTCTTCTGCACAAATGGAAAAAAATCTTTGTATCCTTTCTTTTCCTTTGAAAAGTTTTTCCCCCCTTTAAAATAAGACCAGTTGAATCCATAATCAAGCTTTATAATTTGTTGTATATACTTTCAAAGTTTTTAATTTTTATTTTTATGATATTTTCTACCAGGCGTTTTTGTGTCATTCCATGCAAGGTTCTGTACATAATTAAAATTGGTGTATCTTCTATCTAGGGGTTTTATGCAGCTGTTATGATTCAGTGGATACTTTAAAGTAGAGCCATAACACGATGCATTAACATCACATGTCAAAGTTCAACGTAGTTTTATCAAGCCCCACTTTATTTTTTTTCATCAGACTCCAGTGTTGAAGAACCCAGTTAAAAGAAGACAAAGAGGAATGCATAGCAGATTGGATGGTGTCATAGATCTGTTCACTCCAGGTTCACTCCAGTAGGATAATTGTAATAACAAAACCCTGGATAACTCCTCCCTTGTTTCTCCCACGAAGAAATGTCTGTGTGTGGGGGAGGGGAGAAATTGGGGAAGATTGCCCCCAAAATCATAGGAGACACAAAGGCATCCTTGCAAAGCTCTTCTGTCTCCTGGCCTTGTGCACCTTTCCCCGATCCCTCAGTACTGGAGCTGGGCTGACAGAGTTTCTCCTGGCAGCAGCTGTCTCTGGGACTCCCACCACACCCTCCAATGGGAGATTTTCTGGGGGAGGGGGAGTTCTGCTTAAGAGTTCATTCAACCTGACTGTACGTTAACTGCTGAGTGAGTGTCCCACAGAGATGGATAGAGATACCGCCCTCCCTTTTTTACCCTTTTCTTACATGCTGATCTCAAGATCCATACAGGGATGTTCCATGTACCTAGTGATGATGACAGAGATGGGTGATGTTTCCCTCTTCCCACCCTGTACTACCAACAGCAGTCCTGTGTGCTTGGAGGTTTATGCAAACTGGGGGGTACTGTCATACACCTTGTTTGATAGATGGGCTAATCCCACAGTCTCTATTCTGGCAAAAGTCCTATTGACTTGAATTGTAGATTTGCCTTGGTAAAGACTTGCTGGTTCAGGTCTTATAAGTGTTTCTTAGCCCTGGTCTGCACTAGGGTGTTATTTTGATATAACTCTCTTTATTTAGAAATAACAAGTGGAGCATCTACACTACCAAGCCTGTTATTTTGAAATAAGGGGCTGGTTATTTCAAAATAATAACTCCTACTTTCCAAAAGGAACAATGCTTAGTTCAAAAGTTTCAGAGGGGTCGCCGAGTTAGTCTACAACAGGAAAAACGTACAAAACAACAAATAGGCTGGTAGCACTTTAAAGACTAACAAAACTTTAAAGTGCTATCAGCTTATTTCGAAATAGCGGTCGTGTGGACACTCCACTGCTGCTATTTCGAAATTACTACTCCCCAGAGTCATTCAAAGTAATCACTTCCCAGTGGTTCCTGGGCTCTAAGTCAAAGTAGCATGTCCACTTTAAGGGAGCCTGCCTCGGACTAATTTTGAGGCTTCTCTGTAGTGTGGACACGCTATTTCAAAATAGTTATTTTGGGAGTTATTATTTCAAAATAAGTTATTTGGAAATAATTTCCTAGTGTAGATATGCCTTTAGAGTCCTGTGAAAAGACAGTCCCTATTCTACATATTCTGCAGCTTACTCAATTTATTCCTGCATTTGTGGCTCTTTGATTATAAATCTGTTGGCTTTTTTTGGGTAATCATTGTTTATTTTTTCCCCACTAAAGCAACTTATGTGGGTATTCCATATTTCTGTTGTAAACATCCAATTAGAAGCGTATCCATTGCTCTCCCATATAGAAGTATTCCGTGTCTTTGTTTATTTGCATTGTATTCATGAGCATAATAATATGTTTTCTTTATTTTCAAGGAGAGGTTATACTGCATTAGCAAAGAGGAGACATAAATTATTTGCAAATGAGTAGTTTGATTTTGCTTATTGATTTCCTACATGTGGGAAAATGCTTTAGCTTATGTTCATGACTGGTTATAAACTGTAAAATATATTTTCCTCTAGAAGTGTTGACACAAAAGGGTAAAGATTTTGAAATGTTTAAAACTTCTTATACTTTCTCTCTTATCATTCCACAGCCTTTTAAGCAGTTTGTATGTTTCAGTTCTCTACACTGAGCTTTGTATTAAAGCTCAAATATTTGAGAGTATAAAATTATGGATGGCTATGTAATATATATCTCTGCATGTATAACTCTTTTGCATTTTTGGTCTCCTGGGGGGAAAAGAGTAGTAAAACACAAGTCTTTGACCGGGTTGGAGTGACGTAGCTATGCAGCTATTGGTTTCACCTTGTTACCCCTTTGTACATATGTAGGAAGAATGTTTTACACTGCAGAATGAAATGTTCTACACTAGCAATTTCTCCTTTTTAAAATCTGGTCTGCTTTTAATCTGGTGGTGTAGATATTGTTGATGTTCAAAAGTTTTTATTTGTAGAAAACAAGTACATTCATATTGAAGACTCTTAAAATATGAGGTTGTTTCATTCTACATGTAACAGAAATCAGTTAGATTTGACTTTGAATATCCTGAATGAATTAGTGATCAACTAACGAGAATCAGGATTTTTAGAATAATGTAATGATATATTTTTGAATTTTTCTTGTCAGATCCATTTCTAAATATCATTTCTCAGCCCACTAAATAAAATGCTATACATTTTGGATTGGTGATAGGATCCTCTGTGAATGGAGTTATCATTTTTTTAATTGACATCTTTGGTCTAATGCGGCTGTAGCATTCACATGCAAGCAGGGAAATTCAATGTACTAAGAGGACTGTCACATAAAGCACAGGAGCTGAAGGATTTTGCAACCAGAAAAAAAAAACTTTTAGGAAAATGCAAAGTTAGAAAGGTCTGGCTGTTTTTATATAGTACAAAATTACTTGATCATAGAATTTTAAGGAATAAGATGTAAAAGTAATCTTTACAGCAAATATAGGTATGGTTTACTAGGTAATTTGCTATGTATATAATACTGCTTATTTCCAGAGACATGTGTTCATGCTGTAGGTCCTTCTGTAATACAAGATCTTTTTGGTTTGGCTTTGATGAGACTTCACAAGGCCCTTTGTATAAAATAAACACAGGCAGACCCTCCCCCCACCCCCCAGTTTAATTGTATTCTGTGGTGCGTTTGGCACAGTTAACTAAGGCAAATGAACTGCCTTCGTATGATCTGACTTGGTCTTACCAGCAACTGAATCAGTGCAGCGCCTTTAAACTTTGGCCTGCTCTGCGTCCAGATTTGCTGCACAGCTCTGCTTTTCTCCTCAGCAAATAAAAATGAAGAGAGCACAGTTTGGGGGAAAGCAGTTGTACAGCCTTCTCCCTCCTCCCATGTATGTACCTCAAAAAAAGGTCATGTCCTTATCAGTGATTGTAATTGATAACAATGTGGTGGTTTCAGCCAGAACTGTGACCTTGGTACCACAGGGGGGCCTCTGCACCAGTAGTTTCTTTCCTCACTTGCTAGAGCTTTGATGTGTTCCGGCAGCTGATACAGATGCACGTAGGTCAGGGAAAGGCAGCTGGTTGGCAGTGACAGATTAAAATATTTCTGACCCACAAAAGTAACCAAATGCCCATATTTCTTCATTTAGCATAATTAATACCTTGTATTTCCATTGACTTTGATAAACAGGCCTTTTTTCCTTTTGCTTTTTTTCTCCTCTTTTTTCCCCTGTAGCCTTTAGTAGTGATTGCAGGAGATCTGTAGTTAAAATGCTTTACAGACTCTGAAGAATAACATGTCTTTTAAAAAAGCTAAGATCAAAAGTCTCAATTAGGTCACAGCCTAGCAGGAAGCTTATAACCGCATTAAAATGGGGAAGTTTTTTCATTTTTAGTATACTGTATTTCAGCAGCAAGAGTATTACTCTAAAGACAATGTGAAACAGTTTAGAGGAGCTGCTGTGTAAATTCTCATACTCTCATGAATGTAATTAGGAAAAAATGTATACAATAAATAAAGGGTTAAATTTATTTTACACCAAATCTTTCCTAATAGGAAATGCAGAGTTTAAAAGGAGCACGTGAAGGGATTGTGAAAGTATTTTTCTGATTTATCTTTCCCCAAACACCCCACCAAATAAAGTTAGCTTTGAATTATTTTTGTTAACAATTATTGTTTTAAAATATAGTTTTGGAGGTCACCTTCTATTAATTTCTGCGTTAGCTCAAATGGTTACTAAAATTATGAATCAACTTTGGCACCTGAGAGAATCCATCTCAGGATGGAAAATAACCGATAATGTCTTCTTTTTTTTTTTTCAAAACTAAAGTGAAACAAAGGCTGAGCAAGCCACTTGGAAAGGTGATGTCTTCTTAGGGCAATGATGCTCCTGGCTATTTTTTGTTTTCTGGTTATATGGCAAAAAATTAAAATTGTTTGTGCACTTAGCTGAATGCTGCTCCCTCACCTCAGTGACTGATCTTTAAATACCCAGCTTCTGGTGTGATAGGGTCAGCGCAGTGGTCTCTGATCGCTAAACAAAACTGGTGGACTGAGATGAACAACACTGATATGGGAGGGTGAATGGAATTCAGTTACGTTGCTCTTACAAACAGGAATACATGTTATGCCATAACCAAATTGGATTCCTTCTTCCTGAGAAATTTGGAGTTGCGTTGAACAGCCGGATAAATGTTGAGCTGCTTTACATTGAAAGCCTATGTTACAGTTACGAGTCTGTTTATCGGCAGAAATATGTGGTTCTGTTGAACTATACAATCAGCACAGTGGGTTTCTTTCTGGATCAACAAGTAGATGACAGCTCGACAACTAACTAATACTTTCTTAGAGGTACTGTAAAGCTGGTTTTGTTTAAAAAAAAAAAACCCTCCAAGCACTAGAAGTAGGCAAATATAAAATAGGATACAAAAATGCGACATGCAAGAATTACATTTCACAAGATACCATTGAATATAATTTGCTTTGTCCTGTGATGTTTGTCAGAGTAATGCACTGTAATGTCGTCTTTGCCACAGCTACTGCAGC